>OZ010705.1:362200-474453 GCA_963932265.1 Thymelicus lineola
GTTATGGTTATGGTTTATTTATTTATTTATTTGGTTTACCAACAATTGTTACACGATTACATGACAATGAACAAATTTGAATAATCTTAAACTACGTGCACAACCTATTACAGGCAAACACCGCTTGCAAAAAGTTAATAAATTATATTTAAGGCACAATGGGTGACTGAAATGTGAGTAAACTTAACAATTTAACAAATTTAACAAAGACAAAAAACGAGCCACAGGATCATGTCATGTAGCGATGGGAAATATCGCTACTTTTATTTCGCGATCGCGTCGCGAAGTTCTTTTTTTTTGTCACTGCTATATCACCTGTGATAAATCGCGCAACCGCGATATTTATTAGCGGCAGTTATGTCGCAGTTATAGTGACTTATCGCATGTTGATTCACTTATTCACAGTGCTGCCAACTCGGTATTAGGTTTTTTAATTAATAGAGGTGAGCGCGAAAAAAAGGTCTTAATGGTCTTAACTCTTAAGACGCTCTACAAGTATGATAGTGGTCATCTTTTCGATATCTTTCACTACCTAAATTGATTTTTTCGATCTCTGGAAAAGTACTCTGTGCCATGACGTGTACTAGCTACATGTATAGTAATCTGTGCTATTTACTATGGTAATTTAAAAAAGTACTATTTCGGGCCGGATGTATCATTGATTTCTTTTGTTTTGTGAATTTATTGTTTAAAACTGTAAAGAAGCTTTCAAAAAGCTGTAGAAAACTGTAAAATTCTACTTAAATTACTGTAAATCTACAGCTTTTCTTAAAAACTACATAAAATAGTAAGAAAATTATACTTGTATTCGTAGATCAAAGGAGATGTTCAAAAATGTATGGGGGCTGATCCTAAATACAAAACTTGGATGTGGAGAAAGTGAAAATTATTCCGATTGTGACAAGCTTGTGAAAATAAAAAAAGCATCCTCCCTCCTTTTTTATGTTTGAATTTCCGTAGATAGATAAAAAGCTAGCCACACTGGGCACTTTTAAGTTCTGGCAACTCTAACCTGACACTGACAGTGACATTGAGTGATGATTTAACGTTGACATTTTGTTTTGATTATGGATGTATTACTCTAACTGGATGAGTAACTTTTTAGAGGTACCTGAAGATCAATTTATTTGAATTTCTTCAAAATTACCGAATTTAATTTATTGCATTAAGAGTAAATTGAAAATAAAGGTACACAACTACGGTACATCCATATTATAATAATATTTGTTATTAATCTTAGATGTTTTTCTTCTTCTTAATCGTTTCGCTCTTGGCAGAGCGGTCGTGGTCGTCATGAAGTCGCATTTGTGGCAGATATAATTCTCCTCACAATCTCTCGCCATTTTGCTCTGTTGGTCGTCATTTTGGTGCACTCATGTAATGGACCGCCCAAAGCAGATTTAATTTGGTCGGTCCATCGCATGGGCGATCTACCGCGTGGCCTGGTACCCTCCACTTTTCCCTGCACCACCAGACGCTCTATGGAGTCATTGCCTCTCCTAGAGACGTGGCCGAAGAACTTAAGTATGCGGGATTGTACTAAAGCTGTTTAATGCCGAGTTCCTCGAGTATGGAGGCATTTGTACGAAATTCCGTCCACGATACTCCAAGCATCTTTCTCCAGCACCACATCTCCAGGGCGTCGATCTTTTTCTTCTCCACCTCACACAGCGTCCACGTCTCCGCAGCATACAAGAATATGGGGAAAACAAGAGTTTGAGTAAGCCGGGTCTTAGTGGCCTTCGTGATATTACGATTCTTCCATATTCTTTTAAGTTTAGCCATGGCGTTCCTGGTTATGGCCATACGTCGCTTTATTTCCTCGATGCATCCACCGTTATTCGAAATTAAAGTTCCGAGGTAAGTGTAAGATTGGACCACTTCACACTGCGCAATATCAGACACTTCCGGCGAGTTAGAGTTGGCGCGGTCTACAATCATCATTTTCGTCTTGGTGCGATTTATCTTTAATCCGAACTCGAGGCTGACACGTTCCATCTTTTGGAGAAGTTCTTCCATGTGTTGAGCGGTAGAAGCGAACAGGGTGGTGTCATCTGCATAACGCAAGTTAGCAATTTTGTAGCCGCCAACGGTAACACCATCTGTCCAGTCCTCAAGGGTGATACGCATTATAAGTTCGGTGTAAGCGTTAAAAAGAAGAGGTGACATTATACACCCTTGACGGACACCTGCGCTAGGATGAAAGTTGCTCGACAAGGTGTCATCTATTCGCACCGAGGCTGTTCCCCCTTCGTATAAGCGTCTTAAAAGGTGTACTAGGTGCTTTGGTGTACCCATTTGCAGTAAGGTGGTCCACAAGACTGGCCATTTCACAGAGTCGAAGGCTCTGGAGAAGTCCACGAAGCATATAAAGACGGGCTTGTTAAACTCCCGTGCCTTCTCTATGATTTGGCGTACAATGAGGATTTGCTCCCTAGTTCCCTTGCCTTTTACAAATCCAGCTTGCTCTGGTTATGTAGATGTTTTTTATATCATTATAAAAAATCATAATCGAATGATATATCCTGGGACTATAGATAACATGGACACAATACAAAATTGGTACTTCTGATATGATGTTATCAATCTTCAGGTACCTCTACAAAGTTACTTATCCAGTTAGAGTAATATATCCATGGTTCAGTCCAATATTGACATTTGACAATTGAATTTGATTGATTGACATTTGACACTCTACACTGACAGTTACTAATTTAAACTAGGATCTATGTCGTTTCGTTTCATGACTTTCATGATTTTGGTTTACAATTAATGTTATTATTTAATACATTTACAACACCGATTTACAACGTTAAATATAATAGTTATGTATTGAAAACATAATAATATAATAGGTGGACCTCAGATATGTTCATAATTCGTGAAAAGGACGTATGTACCTGTTAGAAAAAATCCTTTGCGTTCCTTTCCACCTTATAATTATGATGAATATATTTCATCAATTTTCCAAAATATGGAGGATCAATAAAATATACGTCTTAAAATTTCAAGTAGATTAGAAAATATTATGCTTAAAATGAAATATAAATTATGGCTGTACAAATTTCTTCGGAATAAAGGACCACTTTTAAACATCTTTACACAATTTCTACCAAAACTTCCTCGCTTTCAATTTGCACATACTCTTGATTTTTAGTTTCATGTTTATTTTTAAAATCGTACATATTTTTTTTTAATTCTCTTTAAATGGTCATCGGTAGCATATTTGAACTCATAATAATTTTTAATTTCTGACTTTGTTTGTAAAGTTTATTTTGGTCAGAGACATCTTTTGGTGGTAGATGGTTTATTCCTAAGTTTGGTATCTATTACGCAGCGAATAAAATAGATGGCGCTAGTAATATAAAGATTAAGAAAAACTGTAGAATAAATTGGAGGTTTAAATTAAAAAGTAACTAAATTGTCTGTTTACACGTATTAATTTACTTAAAATTTAGTTATCTACTTTACTACTAATACGTGTAAATCGGACTTAAGTAAAAATTACATTACGAGTCATCACTATCACTATCACGAATCACGACTTGATTTTAGCATTAAAAACAATTTCAAGTATCTACATAGTTCTATAAAAACCTTACCGTGTTTAAAATAAGACTTATTTTCATTTGAAGTTTTTGTAACGTCGCGTAGCAAGTTCAAAAATCAGACACACTAAAGTCTAATGCCGTTGAAAATAAGATACAATTTCACTTAAACAAATTCTTTCTTCAAGCTGATGGCACTGTGTCGCTCAAATCACAAATATTGCTTTCTCTCTCTCGCACGATGGAATTCTGTGATAGGTATATAATGTAGCTTGGCCGGTGACTCGCGACTACTCGCGAGTCGCGTAATATGGAGCCGTGAACTTATATCGCGCTCGCGATATGTAGCAGGGCGTTCCGTTCTATGTCACTCGCGCGACACGCGAAAATTTTATCGCGAGCGATAAAACCAGCGATACGCGAAATGTGCCATGCCTAATGTCATGGCAACGAGACTATTAACAATAGGGATGTTGACTAATGTTGGATGGTTAAATTATTAGGTACCACGAGACGAACACCAAATTCATTTAAATCATCTCATTACATCGAACGACGTGAACATCTTTTGACGTGAACATCCCGCTGGCACGGATGACGCGGTTTGCCTCGTCATTCGTTATGCGAACCGTGAAGGACTGAAATAGCTTGCCTGCGTCCGCGTGTCCACCCGCCTATAACATGAATGTCTTAAAAAAGAGTGAGTAGGTTTTTACTAAGTTAGGCTCTCATCCTGACCCCATCTCCACTGACCATCAGATGAGATTGTGGTCAAACATTAAGTCATTTTCAATCATTTCAATCAAGCAAAGCTTCATATCAATCATCTAAATCGTAGTAAATATTCTAAATAGGCCGGGTCGCTCGCGGGATATAATCTCCAACCTCAATATCCGGCCGTTTGGATGAATTCACTCGGTAACTAGAAAATACAGGGATGAGGGATTTATTTATACATAGGTATAGTGGTATCACATTTAACGGGAAATATATGTTCCACTTTAGCTCATAGCTATTGAATATTTCCAAGAAAGCTCTTATTAGGATTCCGTACGCAAAACGGAACTCTTACAGTTTCGTCATGTCCGTCCGTCCGTAGCATACCTTTATACTAGAAAGCTGTATATTGGTATGGATATAAACATATTTATTAAAATTACAAAGTGATAGAACAATATTTGTAAAAAAATCATTGTACCGTGGAGATCCATTTTTTCCTCGTCCTATCGTGTGGGATATCGTTGATAAGGCCTTTCAAAAATATTATAGGTCTCCAAAGAGTGTGAAGACCATTGTTTCATTCAGGGGTTCATTTCCGAAATATTTGGCTTTAAAGTGCTAATTTTGGTAAGAGTCAAGTGGTATTGTACGTGAAAAGTTCACTGCAGTAGTATTATGATGAATTTAAAAGGAAACTATAACGGCTGACCCCAGTCTTAGTAGTGAATAATTCTTGACAAAAAAATAACCGACTTCAAAATTAGGGCTAACTCAAAAACTACTCGTCTGATCTCGTTCAAATTTAAATGGGACCTCATGACAAGTACCAGCTTTCGATTAAAAAAAGAATCATCAAAATCGGTTCATCCAATCGAACGTTCTAAGGTAACAAACATAAAAAAACTAAAAAATACAGTCGAATTGAATACAGGAGGACTTTTTAAAGTCGATTAATGAGTAATAATCGATGAACTACGGAACTCTAAAATGCGCGTGGCCTGACACGCATTTGGCCGGTTTTACTAATACCTACTGATAATGATATCCACATTGAAGACGGTTATTCTTGCTACATCTGACTGATAGAGTTCGAATATATTAAAGCACTTCTGTTTAATATTTTGTTAAATTATTCTAATAACGTTCATTAATAAAGGGGCCCAAATCATAATTGTATTAATTAGTACTACCAATTGTTGTAGATACACATACGAGGTTGAGAAGAATACACAGGTTTTCTTAATGAGATAGTAACGCTTTGATGACAACGTCACCGTTTGAATTAATGATTCATTGATCATCTTTTTGCAATTTTCAGGAACATAATATTCTGGTGCGGATTATCTTCTAGATTACTAGGTCAATAATGGAGATTTCTGAAATAAAAAAATGAGAATGAATGAAATGAATATGAAAATACCCTCCAGTCAACATTTTTAGTGGTGATTTCCAAAAAATAATCATATTTTTTAAATATAAATTTTAAAAATATTTTCAACCTACAAATTATTATTAATATCATGCCAGTTATATAGATTGTTAAATTTAATATAAGTATGTATATTCTATCAATTAATTAAAGTAACTCACCGTGAAGTAATAAATCACTAACCCGTGCGATTAGCCGATTACTATAATAATAAGGCATTAGACTGATTGAGCATAATCATCAAAGATTAATTATAATGGCGAAGTTAACCGTGAAGATTACAAAGATTAGGTAAGGATTAAAGATTAGGTAAAGAAAGAAAGAAAGAAGGATTTATTCCGACACAATTGTAGGCATTGCAACAATGTTAAAAAAAATCGGTGGTATAACTATTTCTTATAACAATTATTAATTGCATCGGAGCTGCAGCTACTTACCAACGTGCCGGAAGAAGGTCGCACAGATTGTGGCGCAGCGAGTAGCAGGTACTTTCTACGCCCTCTGATTTTCAGTGCGCCCGTTAGTCGCGTGTAGACCAGCGAGCGGCGCAGCATATGTATTTCTAGTGACTAATCTGACTGCAATTTCGAAATATAATACCTACTAATACTACGTATACCGAGGTAATACTTATTGTACTGCATTACAGGAATGGGTTGTAACTTGTAAGGGTTGATCCCAAACCAACTAAACAATCGCGGCGGTTGGCACCAGGTCCATTCTGAAGTACCACTCCTTCAGCATTCAACCATGTTGGTTACCCTGCTACTGAAGTAACCTGTTTACCATTTTTCAGACAAGTCCTATTTGGTAAATAATCTTATTGTCTTTTAACCAACTTCAAGAATTATTATCGTAATTTGTAATTTATTATAATAACATATAATTCTTGACAAAAAATAATCGATTTCAAAATTAGGGATAATTCAAAAACTACTCGTCAAATCTCGCTCAAATTTAAGTGGGACTACATGACAAGCACTAGTTTTTGATTAAAAAAAGAGTAATCAAAATCGGTTCACCCAGTCGAAAGTTTTGAGGTAACAAATAAAACAAAAATAAAGTCGAATTGAATACCTCCTCCTTTTTTGAAGTCGGTTAAAAATAAAGCTGACACAAAATAATTTAAAGACAAATAAATAATCATTTAATGTCAAAATTAATTTCCGTTTACGTTGACGTCACCTTGTCTTATCGAGAGTGACGCCGCACCTTACCATGTGTGCGTAATTTTTAGTGCGGCCCGACCAATCCGACGCAGTAATGGCGGCCGATTATAGCAGCATGGTGTCAATGTGTGCGTGTGATACTTGTACGAATAGAGGAATTGGTATTACTATGGGTGCCTTACTGAATTTATTGTTGACTTTCCGTCTGTGATTAAGTTATAATCATTCTCATCGTAGCACTAGCAGGGCTGCAAACACTCCAGCTGGCAAAGTTCAGTGGTCGCGACAACCCTGGAGTTCACCGGCGGTCATTCACTCCCTATCGATCCGAGATAACTGGGTCACTCGGCCTCGTGCCGTTAATGAACTGGAAGGAAGATCTGGTTGGAAAGTCTTGGCGATCATCGACAAAGGAGGATTTAAAGAAGCCCTTGAGAATGTTCCGAATTTTGTGTCAAAAACAATGACACTTACTTACCCTGGGTCTTATTCCAAATCATGGTCTACTATTTAATTTTATGAAAATCCGTTTAGAGTACATTTTGCTTTAAAGAGTAGCAAACATGCATATTTAAAACTTTCACATTTTTTAATATTAGGTCTTTACCTTTGAAGTCGGGGATTTGTGTGAAAATTTTAAAATGTAAAAATTTTGGTAATTTTTTTATAGTAGTGATAGCCTAGCGGTTAGAACCCGGTCTCCCGAACGAAGGGACCCGAGTTCAAATCCTGGCACGCACCTCTAATTTTCTAATATTACGAGTATGTGCGTATTACAAGTTAATTATCACGTGCTTCGGTGAAGGAAAACATCGTGAGGAAACCTGCACACCGGAGTTCTCCATAATGTTATCAAAGGTGTGTGAAGTCTACCAATCCGCACTTGCCCAGAGTGGTAGACCATGGGCTGCACTCCTCATAAATGAGAGGACACCCCGAGCCCAGCAGTGGGACAATCATGGGTTGCTGCTTTGCTTTGCTTTTTTTATTTTAGCTTATCCAAGTACTGGCCCAAATTATCTATACAATTTTGCCATTTTGATGGCAGTTTGTTGATCTAGAAATATGTTGGAGCAAGGTCCGGTGAGTACGGTGGGTGACGGAGACCTTCCAGCTGTAACACTGGTAGCTTTGCGATGGTCTGTCGTGAAGTGTGAGTTTGCACATTGTCGTGGAGAAGCCATGCGGAAGAGCGATAGACCAGTCTTGGTTGGTGAATTGCGAGCAATTCTTGGAATTCTTGGCAATATACATCTGACGTCACTGTTGTGTCATTCGGTAAGAAGCTGTGATGGACACTGGTCCACCAGATACTCAACATCATCTTCCTATAAGTAATCCTTTCTTTAGCGCACTATACGTAAGCTAAAATCTGCATTGCATTTATAATTTCTGTAGTTTTATAACTGACTCATTCAATAAACTCTTCTTGAATGGCCTTATGAAATTTCGTTGGAATAGGAAATACTTTTCAGAGACAAAAGTTGGAGAGTTCCATTCGCAAACAATTCAAGAACGTAATGCGGGTGGACTGGTTTTGTTCATTCGTTTTATTTTTGTTTTTCAATATCTTGAAAAGCACTTTAAGGAGCAGCTAGTTCACTGGATTATATATCTTCTGCATATGAGAAGCCTGAGTTCGATTCCTGTGCACTCTAATTTTCAATCATAACTTAATGAAAACATAATGAGGAAACAGGTAGGTTCCCTCACGATGCCTGAGAGTTTTCCATAATGTTCTTAAAACTGAAATTTGTCAATCCGTACTTGGCTATAAAGTACACTAATTTATAGGAAACTCGAGCTGAGCCCAGAAGTGGGACATCAATGAATCTGCCTACTAGGTATTAATCTATTTTTAGAATCAAATGTACTCGTATTAAGTTTCGAGTACCAGGATGACCGAGCTTTGCTCGGTTTAGTGTTGCTTAACAACGCTATTTACTGAAGTAGCTTTAGTATTGCTACTTACTTGCCAATAGATGTCAGGAAGAGTATATTGTAGAAGTTTATCATTGCCTGAAAACACCTATAAAACGACATTTTCTAAAAATGAATCCTAGCTAGATCGATTTATCGCCCCGAAACCCGCTATATACTAAATTTCATGAAAATCGTTGGAGCCGATTCCGAGATCCCAATGATATATAATTATACATACAAGAATTGCTCGTTTAAAGGTATTAGATAACAATGTGGAGCTAGAAGTAAATTAGAAACGCTAACCGTTCGTTAAATAAACAGTACTTTAAGTCTTACATTAACACGGCACTTCTTAAGCAGAAGTAACATTAAAGTAACTATGTAATTTCTTGTTTCTTGCGTGACGTAAACGCATAATTACATTTTAAACCGTAACTCGATGCCACAAACTCTATTTTCGCATGTGTTTAATATAACATAGTACACGTAGCAACTGAAAAATTAATTTGAGACATTGATTGTAATAAAGTTCTTTGTTAATTGAAGTCGGAGTTTAAAGGCTGCCAGTACAAATCTCAAGCTAAATTGTACTTTAGAATCAATGTTATAAGGTCTATTTCCGAAGTCATAGAATTGTAAGACAGCACGCGCCCCATGAAAGGTGAAGTGTGATGGTATGAAAAGGAGAACCCCAGTTTCCATAGAAACTCAGGCCTAAGTAGACAAGACTGGAAATTGGCTGTTAATTAGATTATTGCAAAAAGTTCAATTTCTCCAATTTTCACGGCTGCCAGCAATGGCCAACTAAGGAAATCCTAGAACGAATCACCTTAATTATAGGTTATGATTATGTCATACTCGTGTCACAGTGCTATTTAATATGTATGTTACACTTACGTTGGCGGGTGTCTATTATAATTCTACTACTTCAATGGTTTTCACCCAAAACGAATGTCATAAAAAGGTTGTATAATAAAAGCTATTGCATATTTCAAGAGATTTTATTAGTTATCATTATAATATATTAATATTTCGTGTAGTTGTGCAGGAGGCGTTATATTTCGTTAGTACCTTGCCCAATCAAGATACCATAATATACTCATTGTAAGTATGGCCACAGCAACTTCCTGATCTTCTAAAGATGTATAGGGTACGTTATCCAGTGTTCAGGACTTATTCTGAACCTTTGTCAGTCACAAAACAGGCGATTAAGGAGTCCATATTCATATAGTATTGGTTTGCAAGAAATTGTAGCGAAACTGCGAAACACATTCACCAAAACACAAGTACGAAAGCGAATACAATAGAAAATTAAAATCACTGTGCACGTGTCGATGAGTTTCAATAGTAAATAGGACTCCAAATACGCTGAAAATATTTGATAGTAAAAATATACAAGAACACGCGTAGAAAGATGAAAGATCGATGACAAATATGACAATACAGTGGTGTTATTTATAAATACTATGGTTACCAAAATGACATTATTAGGGATTACATCATCATTGTTGTCAATCGATTAATCGATGTCAAAATATTCGAAATGTAATTTAATAAAATTAGCGCAACGATTGAATGGTAATTATAATATATTACATAGTTTTGATTTATATGGAATACGAAAATATGTAAAAAATAAATTAATATTATAATTATAATCACTAAATAATACATAAAATATATTATTATGTTCCATCAATCGATCATTATCAATCGATTCAATCGATTATAAAATCGTATGTAATGAGGTAAATACTGTGAAAACTTTTTTGCATTATTTTGTTCATTTGGCAAGAGCAGCTGAAGCTAAGATTTAAATATGTTTATCTTATAAATAACACGAATTTTTTGGTATATAGTTTACTCTTGTCTAGTCCGATGTTCTAGCACAGATTACATATGGTTCGGGGCCGAAAATTGGGGATCTCCTTTGGGGGTTATTTATCAAGTTGATTAAATGTTATTAGTGTCGGTTTGTTGGGACGTCATTGGAATGCCTCGAAATTATGGGATTTGGCGGGAAACGAGACATCATTCTCCTGGGATTATCCCTTTTTTATGGTAATGACATTGTATCAAATTTTACGACAAGTACGTCATATCGACGGTAAGGAAGAATACGGAATAATATAGGAGCGATGCTCAAACTTATTTTACGGCTGAACCCTTTTGGGAAATTTTTTTGACGGACCCTTAAAATAATTATGGGGTTTGCCTGGATAGCTTGAGTCAACCGCCAAACGGCTTATCGTGTTCCGGCTGGGAGCTTAAAACCGTTGAAAGCCAGCACGTCCCAGTACGACTTCTAGAAACCACCACCAGGCGGACCATCAGCTCGTTTGCCGGTTATTTCCATAAAAAAAGAATTAAAAGTTTTGACATAATGTAAGTTTATTGCGGATTTTACAACTACGCGGTTAGTTACTTTGTGTAATGTACAATACAATACAATATTCTTTATTGTGCACACTAATAAATGAACAAAGAGAGAAATTAACACAGCAAATAAAGTAATACACAACAGGCGGTCTTATCGCTATAGTAGCGATCTCTTCCAGACAACCCTTTGAGCGAAGGACAAAATACATTTGAAGAACTGAGGTAGGGGTGCTACAATTATACATAGTAAGTAAATATAAATAAATACACACATACATATACGATGTAATAAATGTTGCAGAACCTCCTAAGGCTTCGTGAAGGATTAGTCCTTACGAACACATTTTGAGTATGGCTGTACTACAATAATCCACGGAACAATCTATGTTCCCGCTTTAAAAAAAGGATTGAACTGTGAACAGCTTTATGACAGAAAAATTAAATATTGTCCCAGGTAAATTCTATTTTTCAAAAACAAATCGGTTATCACGCAGTTTCGAGGTAAAAAAATATACGGCAACAAATACGAGACAACAATATTTTTTTGGTACGGAGGTCTCCCGAATTCAGGAACGTTTGTTCAAATCACTTCTAACTTTCAAAAGTTATGTACGTATTTAAAGTAAATTATCGCTGTAAAACATCGTGAGTGTAAGACATCTTTGGCCTGGTGGCTTATGGATTGTACCCTCCATTTTAAGAGGAAAATCGAGCCTAGAAGTGGGACATCTATGGGTTGTAACGGCGATGACCATTTTTTTAAGTCAGCAAAATAAAACAGTATATTTAATTCTACTTAAGGTTTTCCACACGATACATTTAGTTTTTTTACATTGAAAGAACCAGTTAGGATAACATTTACAAGAACCAGAACGTGTAGAACCAATTAAACTTTCACGATATAGGACCAGTCTTGTCCTATTTATAGCCAAGTGTTCAGCGGCTTAGCGCTAACCTTCCTAAGGGCAATGGATGGTCCTGGGTTCGGTTCCCAGCAAGGCGGAAATTCAATTTACTATGATGCCACATAAATCTGAAAATCCAGAGATTTCAACGATTTTTATCGTTGTAAAATATTCTTTAAAAGTTTGGGAGTTTTCAGTGCCTATACAGATGAAGTTAAGACTGAAATTTTTGCTAAATAGTATTTTAGTACAGGAAAATTTTCTCATTTATTTCTGCATACATAATATACTCTTTATACTCATTTATACCCCCTAGACTAGTCGGTAGCGAACCTGCCTGCGAAGCGAGGAGTCGTGGGTTCGATTCCCGGCCAGGGAAGATATTTATGTGACAGATAAATATTTATACTCGGGTGGAAGGTGTTATTGTGATGTGTTATATGTGTCCATGCTACCCGCGACGCAGATAAAAACCTACTGCGGGGGTATGAGTGTGTAACAGTATATTTATAATACTTCGATGTTCCTATTTTTAGTATTTTAAATTCGATTTATAAATAGAATATTACCTTGTATAGAATAAAGGAACCATTGAACCGTGGTCCGTGCCCCAGCGGCCTACTTTCATCCATTTACACAATATCAGCCAGTCATGCTTATGTACTACGCCATGAAGTTTCACAAATTGGATAAAAAATCCCATTTATTGGAAACTTGAGATTAAAACAACATCCTTCTAATAAAATGGTTTGGCGGAAACTTCAAAATAAAATGTAAGGGTTTGAGAGCCAGTTTTTCTTCCCTCCCTTTTTTTATTCTATTTCATTTCACATTTAATTATTTGTGACATCTATAGGCCACGGTGACCACGTTTCATTTTCATCTGCTAGGTTTTTACTTTAAAAATAAACATGAATATAATATTAAACTTTAAAAACGAAAACAGCTTTCAAAGTCAATTGATATAACGCTCTCAAAAAGGAGCAAACCTTCTCGAAGGCCCACGGCATTGTTCAAGTTCTGACTTCCGGCTCTAAAGGAGTTATTTAAAAATCCCTGTTCATTAAAAATTCTGTACTTATTTGTATTTATTTTGTTGATCTTTCGGTACTTTTCCACGTACTTTTAGCATTGAATGCGGCAATTTTACAAGTAATAATCAGTTTTATTCACAGGTTTTATTTATAACCGAAAGACTTTAATAAACAAGTAGGTGCCTGCAAGGGAATACGATATGTATTTCTTATGTTACTAGCCGACAAATGAAGGAGAGAGAGAGAGAGAAAGAAACAAAGAACTAGCTCTCAAGCCCCCAGCTGGAGCACGAGTCATTTGGGGGCTGACTAAAGCAAGAGGGTGGAAGCTATTCAGCCACGTTTCACATAATAATAATACCAATAACAATAATATCTGTAAAAAGGCAAAAGTAATTGACTGATGATCAACCCTGTGCGTTGATTGTGCGTTGTTTGCTAGGGCTAGAAACTTAAAAATTCGCACACGTATTCCTCTTATGACTTAGGTATCCACTAAGGAAGGATTTTTCAAAAGTAAATGGGGGGTATATATGATGAGCATAATTTCCGCGTACGAAGCTGTGGGCAACAGCTAGTTGTCTCCAATACGGCTACAATATTGAATTTCGTGTGACTGACTGACCACTTACAAACAGTGGCCTATCTCTTTTCAGCCAGCCCTTCAGAATGTAAAAATAGCGTATTTATTTGACTTTGGTTGACCTGGACGACTGGATTGTAATACATATTAATCATATTATTAATTACCTGATTTGCATATTTTGTTGCGAGTTAAGTCGGTTCTATTCCATCAATCATTTATGTGTTACTTATTAAGTATATTTTCTTAAATGACTCATTTATTAAGTTAATAAAAAATTATGATAAAGATTATTTCAAATTTATAATAGAAAATTAATTAAAAAAAGAAGCAAAACCCAATTGTGTAAAAAACTAAAAAGAAACAAATAAGCTGAGTAGTTAAGAATGTTATTAAAAGTAATAGTGTACAACTAAACCATAGAAGGATAAACAGTTGGGTTAGGACTCGGGACCCATTCTTCGAACAATCAAATCTTGTTTGTTTTCCCAAGCAGCCCTGTAAAAGGAGAATGCCCATAGCCAGTACTCTTAAAAAAATAATTGTGTCACAATAATTGTGTCACAATTATTTTTGGACAAAAAAATTTACTAAAATATTTCAAGTATTTTACCCTATTTCCTAAAAAATTCTTATTGGGAATAATTTTCTGAAATTAATAAGTAACTTTAAAACCATTGGGCCATTTATGTTTGGATAAGGGCCAATCAGGAATCTTTTAAGATCCTTCGGGCCAATAGGTTGCATTGATTCGATTATAATTAAAGGCCCCTAAACGATATCGATAACTCTAAGATTTCTAGCAAGTGGGCCGATTTTGAAGATAGAAGGGATATAAATTATTGTAATAAATACTCCTTGTCACTCAAATCAGACATTTTTTCGCGCGAAAATGGCAAGTTTGTTTGGCAAACGTACGCCGTCAATCAAAATCTTCAAACATACAGCCAAACACGTAGTTTGCTTGACAAACATGTCAAACATGACCACAGACTATCAAATAATTTGCCAAACACGTAAAATTTGACAAATTATTTGAACGTTTTCAGGGCGCTTAAGTATGATACAACAGTTATAGTATAATATATCCAAGACAACAAACTAGATGACGTAAGGGGACTGTCAAATGAATTAGAAAATTATTATAATCAGCCAGGAGTAATAATGTTCTGTCATTACAATGCATTACAAACTACATGGTGATTGGGGACTGTCAAATGAATTTGAAACTTAAAAGATCGAAAAAAATTTTGAAGACAATATTGCGCCAAAAAATAGGCCATTTTAATTTATACATACATGCATACATAAATACATACATACATCTATACTAATATTATAAATGCGAAAGTAACTCTGTCTGCTACTCAATAACGCCTAAACCACTGAACCGATTACGATGAAATTTGGTACAGACATATAATTGAGCTCGGGAATGAACATAGAATACTTTTTATCCCGGAAAATAGACCTGTTCCTGAGGGATAACTCTTCCACGCCAAAACCACTGAACCGATTTTGATGAAATTTGGTACAGATATAGAATTAATCTTGCGCAAGGACATAGGATACTTTTTATCCCGGAAAATAGACCTGTTCCTGAGGGATAGCTGTTTCAAGCCACTAAACCGATTTTGATAAAATTTGGTACAGATATAGAATTGAGCTCGGGAATGGACATAGGATACTTTTTATCCCGGAAAATAGACCTGTTCCCGAGGGATAACTTTTTCAAGCCACTTAACCAATTTTTATGAAATTCAGTACAGATATAGAATTGAGCTCGGGAAAGGACATAGGATACTTTTTATCCCGGAAAATAGACCTGTTCCTGAGGGATAACTCTTTCAAACCACCAAACCGATTTTGATGAAATTTAGTAAAGATATAGAATTGAGCTCGGGAAAGGACATGGGATACTTTTTATCCCGGAAGATAGACCTGTTCCTGAGGGATAACTTTTTCAAGCCACTAAACCGATTTTGATGAAATTCAGTACAGATATAGAATTGATCTCGGGAAAGGACATAGGATACTTTTTATCCTGGAAAATAGACCTGTTCCTGAGGGATAACTCTTTCAAGCCACTAAACTGATTTTGATGAAATTTAGTACAGATATAGAATTGAGCTCGGGAAAGGACATAGGATACTTTTTATCCCGGAAAATAGACCTGTTCCTGAGGGATAACTCTTTCAAGCCACTAAACCGATTTTGATGAAATTCAGTACAGATATAGAATTGAGCTCGGGAAAGGACATAGGATGCTTTTTATCCCGGAAGATAGACCTGTTCCTGAGGGATAACTCTTTCAAGCCACTAAACTGATTTTGATGAAATTCAGTACAGATATAGAATTGAGCTCGGGAAAGGACAAAGGATACTTTTTAACCCGGAAAATAGACCTGTTCCTGAGGGATAATTCTTTCTAGCCACTAAACCGATTTTGATGAAATTTAGTACAGATATAGAATTGAGCTCGGGAAAGGACATAGGATACTTTTTATCCCGGAAAATAGACCTGTTCCTGAGGGATAACTCTTTCAAGCCACTAAACCGATTTTGATTAAATTCAGTACAGATATAGAATTGAGCTCAGGAAAGGACATAGGATACTTTATATCCCAGAAAACAGACCTGTTCCTGAGGGATAAGGTCAAATTTTGCTATATGTAGTGTATAGATTCGTTATTTATGAAGCGATTTTTATGACTCTTTTTAGGTTTCCGAAGTCAAAACAGAATTCTCATAGTTTCATCATGCCCGTCCGTCCTTCTGTCCATCCGTCCGTCCGTAGCATAGCGCAGAGGCCCTTAGTGCTAGAAAGCTGTAATTTAGCAAGGATATACATGTTTATTGAAACTTTAAACTGGTAGAATAATATTTTTTAAAATATGTTTTTAGGATAGAGGCAATATGGGGATAATTTTTTTCCGTCACGCACCCCATAGTGGTAAAGGTCTCTCAAAAATAATATGGGCCTGCTAAGTCCATTTTTCGATTGAGGGGTCTGTTGGCAAAATATTCGTAATTGTTGGACACGTAAAAAAATTCATCTATTGCCATTAACATGAATTCAAAAGGAAAACTATCATGGCTGTATTAGCATACGTAGGTATTGAGTTCTATAAACTTAGAACTTCGGAACCCTATATTACAAGTGACCTGACACGCTATTAGCCGGTTTTTTAGCCAACTTCAAAAAAGTAGCAGGTTCTCAGTTCGACTGTTATAAACAAAAATTAACTTTAACATAATTTGAAAAATCAATCTTTAAAGGGTTAATTCAGAGAATGTTTATACGAAACTTCGTCATTTTTAGGGTTCTGAAGTAAAATCGGAACCCTAATAGCTTCGTCATATCCGTCCGTCAGTCTGTCCGTCTGTCCAAAACAAAGCGCCGAGACCCTTAGTGCTAGAAAGCTATAATTTGGCATGGATATACATATTTATTAAAACTCCAAAATCGTAGAATAAACTACTGAAAATAATTTTTTTTTCGGGGTAACTCCGCTACAGATAACGTGAGGATTAATTTTTATTTATCTCTATAGTGTGGGGTATCGTTGAAAAGTTTTTTCAAAAATATTATGGGTCTTTTGAGACCATTTTTGGATGTAGGGTTCCGTTTGCGAAATATTTGGCTTGAAAGTGCTAATTTTGGGTACCCTAACGGCTAAACGGTTGGAGTTGGACAAGTGAAAAAATTCTCAAAAATAGGTTATATGATGAATTTATAAGGAAAACTATCAAGTCTATGTTAGCATAAGTAGTTAATGAGTAATAGTCAATAAACTTACTACTTTGGAACCCTATATTGCACGTGGCCTGACACGCACTTGCCCGGTTTTTTAAGTTAAAACTGTGAAAGTTGGTAGTTAGTATGTAATCTTACATAAAACAAAAATAACTGTAACATGATTGTTTGGTAATACATTCCCTAAGGGCTAAAACTAGAGGTTGTAAGTTTAGAGTAAGTTTGGAGTAAGAAGTTGTAAAACGAACAGATGAGTCACCTCATGGTAAGTGGTCACTTTCGCCAATGAACATTAGCAACGCTAAAGGAATCACTGATTTGCTGCTGCCCAAAAAGAAAGGAAAGATATGTTTTTTGTGTATTCTGTAAAATTACAATGTAAATTTAAAATTCAAAAACTCTTGACTTAGATAAACCTCTAAATTCTAAAAAGTTCAATTATTTTGGGACCTTTCCTATGGGTGGGTAATGGCTCACTACTGAGCACTCACTCTTGAGGACGCCTAGAGCATACTCCACCACTTTGCTCCAGTGTGGATTGATGGAGGGATTAGAAATCAACCCAAGTGTCGGAAGTCATTACGCCGGGCGAGGACCTTCAATATGTCATAACGACTGTTATCTTACGACAACAACTGGGACCGACAGATTTACGTGCCCTCCGAAGCTCGGAGAGCTCAAGAATTTTTTGCCACTAGCGGTCACCTATCCAACTACCGACCGCGCTCGCTATTATTTAACTTCATCAATTACTATTAGAACCGACACAAGCCGCTGCGCCCGGGCTATGAATACTTCTCCCGATGGGTAATTAATGGGTTGTAAGAACATGTCACTTTTGCTGTAATTTTGGTGAAGAGTTTAGTATCTTGCTGACTACCAATCACGCTAAAATATCAGATCGTAGTTATCATTTCATTATCAACACTAAAGATTTGTTTAATATTTTACTCATTTACATAATACGATATATGTACTAAGTGTAGGTGTTTTAGCTTCAACCCATAATGGACTATTACAAGGCACGGGTCTCCTCTCTTCATAGCATGGACAAGTTTGCTGTCAATTTATGAAAAACATGTTTCATAATGAAGGGATCTTTATTTTCGGCGTACGAAGTCGCGGGTAACAGCTAGTACATACATATACTCGAAAAATATAGCCCTCCGGCGCAGTCGGGTAATAGACACAATATTGTTGAAGTGAAAAACGACATCAAAAAAGGAGGTTATCGATTTGACCTTTATTATTATTGTTAGAATATTCACTTAATGATATAATGTATTAGGGCTCCCAAACAAATATACAAAATAATATGTTTATTTGTTTGTGATGGGATTTTTCCGAAAATATTAATCGCATTGTAATTTGTAACCATTCTTTTCTATGGCTTGCAATTATTTCATCAAAATCAGTACAATAGTTTTAATGATGGGTTTAACCTGCCAGCAGCGGAATTAAAATTAAAAAAATTGGCCAAGTGCGATCAGTTTAACTCTCCGTTTAAATCTCCAAAGATTGCTTGTCTTTAAAAGTTCTTGTGTGTCAAATTTAAACAAATAGGTATACTTACAGTAGCTTCCCAATAAATTTATAATAATTTAGTGTTTAAACGGAATAACATAACTGCATATAAAAAATTGAGATTTTTCAAATCGTCAAACAAGAAGGATGCATCAATTGCCTACCTATTCGTACCTTCTTTCTAAATTGTAACTAGCGTTCTTTTATGGGGCTCGGTGTAAAATTTTATAATAAAGTACCAAAACAAATACGTGACTTGCCGGTGGAATCTTTCAAGAAACGTGTAAATACTCAACTCGTAGGCAAGGGTTACTATGTATGTATAGCGTAGATGAATATTTAAATGATAAGATGCTTGGAAATGACCAGTTAGGCAACCAGTTCTGCTCAGGTTAGAGAATGTGCTGAGGAGTTTCTTCATGGCTTTTCTTCTCCTCCATGACAAAGCACCGTTCCGAAATCTACTAGATTAAAAAAATGACGTGCATAAGAGTATTAGTGATCCCTACATGAATAAAAGTTTCATTTCATTTGCTATTTAAAGTTATTTAAACTAAATTTTAGTTACAGACTTAACTTTGCCGTTGGAAAATAAAATAAGAAAAAGTTTTTTTTGATGTATCAACAAAGTTTTGGTATTCAGATTTTTTCTTCACTTGTGCTACGTAAGTACGCTACGCTTATAATATAATATAATACATTGATCCTTACCCATTTCATAATTGTAGGTCAGCGGAAAGAACCCTAATAAGTAATAAGTTTTGATTTACACAATTTAAGAATTTAGCAGGTAAAATAATAGCAGATTAATTAATTGATTATAATTATTATGTATGACAGGTTATTTTAATTTAAAAAAAATCCTTATTTTAATTTTAATTTTTACTTTACAATTTAATTTAATTTTTTATTATTTTTTAATTGTATGTAATCTGACTAGTTAAGTTATAATTGTATTTCTTTATCATTGTTAGTTTTTATATGACATTGTTTTTGACATTAATTCAATGTAATTTAATTTAATTTATTTTGATTTGATTAAATTAAATTTAATTTAATTTAATTACTTATGTTAATGTACGCGTCTCTTGGAGAATGTTGTTTGCGCCTATAATTGGAGTAACCCTTTATATGTATTTTGTATTGTTGATTTTTATATGATTGTGTTAGTGTATACTTTGTTGGTGCAATAAATAAAAAAAAAATCCTTGCGAGTGTCAAAATAACTCAAACGGGAAGCCGCTGGATTTAGAGTCGGAGTGGCGCCAATTAGTGAAAACCAGCAGTGGACTTTAAAAGGCTGTTAGATAGAGATGGACATCTGTTTACAAATAGAAATACATGAGATCAATCATATGATATAGTGAACCTATTCCTCATGACTTGCGAATCATGAACGTGTCAATATGGTCATAAAGATTATGTGCTATCGAAAAAAACTAATAGTTTTAAATCACAATCTAGAAAATAATGATTCATCTAAGCAGGAGAGCCCGGATCAAGAATTAATTTTGTCGACTTAAAAAAATCTAAAATTTATTTTTAGATAAGTCTATAATTATTATAAGAAGAGTTTCATTTTTAACCGACTTCAAAAAATGGAGGAGGTTCTCAATTCGACTGTATTTTTTTTATGTGTGTCACATCATAACTTTTTATTGGGTGAACCGATTTTGATGATTCTTTTCATGTTCGAAATCTGGTGCTTGTCATGTGGTTCCATTTTTTGAGCGAGATCTGACGAGTAGTTTTTGAGATATCCCTAATAATGCATATTTCATTGACTTGCCCCAACTCAGAGTCACTACCAGTTTCTTTAATCGCTCCTTAGTAAAGAATACCCATACAAATTCTGTAACTAAGAAGCGATTAGTGACACAGTTGAGGCGTTAGACTAGGTTAATGATATTCTTATTTTATTACTTATCATTGTATTGAAGTCAGTTTTTTTTCGTCTATATTACAAAATGATTATCTTTACCTACCCTATGTGTGGATATCAAGTCATAAATTTCGTGTCACATTGTTTGTCCGCGATGGACTCCTAAACTACAATACTTAACCGATTTTAATCTTTGCACACCGTGTGCAGTTTGATCCAACTTGAAAGATAGGATAACTTACATCTCAATTTATAGTCGCAATATTGTATTGCAAATTATTTCAGCGTGCGAAGCTGCGGGCAACAGCTAGTTATATTATATGTAGTACGTATGTAAAAAGGAACATTTAGAACAATAGTAAGCGAGTGTTATCAACCGGCCTTGGACTTACTATAATTAACATCCTTGTAGAAAAATGACGACTGGCGTTATCTATATTGATAGTTACTGTCTGTATGTTTGATCTAACAAACGTTATAAATAAATAAACAATTGTTGTCTGTATACTCTGGAAGAAAGTTCGGTTGTGCGTTTTTATTTAATATACTTTAAATTAGATATAGGTGTAGGGAAATTTTATTGCAATTGTTGTTTTATTAAAAAATATGGCCCTCTAAATTCTTATGCTTACATAATTATTTTGGCTGTATATTTTTATAAGGCTACTTTAAAAGTACCTACATGTTCATTATTATCAATGTTTTATGACTAAAATAAAAATAAAGTGTATGTGTATTTATGTACACACGTAAGAAGGTATACTTACCTCTTACTTATAAGTACCTAAGCTATGAGGAAATGCTACCAGATCCCTCTAGGAGTTTATCAAAAAGAGTATTTTAGTTGAACGGTTTAACTTTGAATTTTCATTGCAAGAACTGAATTAAAAAACTTGAATTAAAATAAAATTTAAACCGAACCCCACTTATTTTATTTAAGTACATATTTACACACGTTATTTTTATTGAGTCCAAGTCCTTCAACAGAGAAAACATCTCGTTCATTTAAATTCAATATTACTCGGAGTCTCTGTGCTTGTAACAAATTATTTAATCTCAGGCAAACCCAAGCGTTAATAAAGTGTTAAATATAGCCGTCTGCATACAGGAACAGCGATCAACACTCGCGTAAACAAATGCACCGGTGACGCGTTCCTCCAGTCGATCTTTTATATAGCTTATTGCTAGTTTTACGGTCAGTTGACAACATGGCTTCTAAAGTTAACGTCACCTTCAATGTTTTCCTCGTCTCCCTTGCGATTTTTCTCGGCAGTGTCATAAGTTTAATTCCGGTCGGGAAAGAGACGAAATACTCTTTGGGGTATCCCGTAGAATCCACCTACAATTTCACCGAACTAACCCGGCATAATGGCTACGTTTCCGAAGAACACACCGTTATCACCAAAGATGGGTACATTCTTACCATGTTTAGGATTGTGAAGGCGAGGAATTGCAAGGGGAAATTGATAAGCCCGCCCGTGATACTAATGCATGGACTCCTTCAAAGCTCTGATGCTTGGCTCGATGCTGGTCCTAACGCCGGACTCGCGTATCTACTATCAGATGCCTGCTATGATCTCTGGGTCGGCAATCAACGAGGAAACAATTACGGCAGAAGACATATCCGCTTAAATCCTGACAAAGACGCTGAATTTTGGCAATTTTCAGTAGACGAAATTGGTCTCTACGACGTACCGGCTACGATCGATTACGTTCTGGAACACACCGGGTTTAAGAAGCTGAATTACGTTGGATACTCGCAGGGATCGGGGTTCTTTATCATGTGTTCAGAAAGACCAGGATATTGTGATAAAGTTAAAATATTGATCGGGTTAGCTCCTGCTGCTAGGCAGACTCATACCAAATCCATTCCCTACAGAATATTTGCGGAGAGCATTAGTGGTTTGGAGCCGGTTCTCTCAGCAGTTGGAATCCATGAGATATTGGCCAAGGGAGCGCCGAGCCAAGAGTTCCTAGCTTTCTTCTGCCAGCTGGGTCTAATAACAGATGTGATTTGCGGCACAGGAAAAGGATTTATAGATTCTTACCACCCTGGATCTATAACGAATGAGACGATCCGGATTATGTTCGGCCATTTTCCCGCAGGCACCTCAGTTCATAACATGGCTAGATATGGGCAGAGTATGAAAACGGATAGATTTCAAAAGTTTGACTACGGAAAGAAGAGGAATTTAGTGTTATATGGAACTAAAGAACCACCTAATTTTAACTTGAGCGCCGTAAGTGTTCCAGTTATGGCGTTGTATGGAAGAAGCGATCATTTGGTTGACCCTAAGGACATTGACTGGCTGGTGAAGAACCTTCCAAATGCCGAAGCTGTGGAAGTGAAGAATCCGCAGTGGAATCACTTGGACGTCACTTACAGTCAGCATACGAGGGAACTGATCTTCCCGATAATAAATGAATATTTATTGAAATACAGCGTAAAGCGATGAAGTGGATATTTTCTGTGATTTAGACTTTATTATTGAATTTTGATTCAGTGAGAGTAATTTTAGAGTAATTGGTTTAAAGGCTGTGATAGAACGTGTTGTTAAATGGATACTTTGGAGATAAAGGTCATTGGTGAATTCACCTGCCGATCGAAGGTTCTTAGGTTCGATTTCCGCCCGGGGCAGATATCCATGTATGTGCCTTTATTAGTTAGTTGAATTGAATAGATTGTTTACTTTGATCTCAGATTTTTGCTTGTAATGAATTAGATCATTTTATCAATTGAATATTCGTTTAATTTATTGAAATTACTAAAATTATTTTGTGTTTAAATGGAAGATTGATTTTAGTGACATAGGAAGTAAGGTAAATATAAACATAAATTTTATTATTTCATTCGTAATATGTCCAGCAGCAGTGGCCCTCCAAGGGCTGATGGATGGATGGATGGATGGATGGATGGATGGATGGATGGATGGATGGAATACTTATTTCATGCAACAACAGCATGCTTTGAAATTTAACTCCCCTCCCCTTCAAACAGCCAATTTTGTAATATACAAATCAAACCCTTTCATTTGATACCCCACTCGGGTATGTTCGCTGAATTCAGTAAATTCATCCCCTTCCCCATAACTACCCTTCCTCCCTCCTTTAAAAAGACATTATTTTAATACACAAATCCTTTCATTTGATACGTCAAACTTATAATACCCCTCGTTTTTGCGTCGGGGGTTAAAAAGTGTATTATATGTATCACGTAATATAATCATAACATTTTATAGTAAGTTTCTGTTTTTAAAAACGGTGCCAACTGACTAGACCGTAGAGCATTCATTTCCGTCCGAATACTTCCGTCCGAACAATAATCTGAGTTCGCTACAGTAGGTACTCTGAAGTCGCGCCTAAAGAAGTTTTACTTCAAAAGTAATGTAATTGCATGTTTACCTGCTGTTAGTAAAAACATGTATTAATTTGAACTGATTTAAATATTGACGTCAAGTCCATACATAATTTATATCGACGCTTGAAAGAAAAAATTGACTGAGTGACATTGAGCTAACTTTACAGGAGAGCAGTTTAAAATTGGAATTAAAACAAAAAAAAACATATATTTTTTTGAAATCCTCCTACCGACTTTATTCTTACCGTTTTGGAATCCTTACATTATCATAATATTGTGGCATATGCAACAACTTTTCTAAAAATTCAACTTTAAACTGCTCTCCTATATAGTTAGCTCAATGTCGCGTCAATTTTTCCTTTCAAGCGTCGATATGAAAACTTCCTGAGAGCCATTGAAGTATAATGTCATAGAACAGACGTCTCGAATTGTCGAAATTGAGCCCCCGTTCTTCTTTCAAAATCGAACGAATCCATTGAAGATTGAAGCCACGTGGCGACAATGCATTGGGACATACATGGTGTTCGCGGTGTCGGTTCTATACGCTAGTAATAATACTTCAATGCTGAGAGCTCTGTTTTTCACTAGTAGGTAGGTACCTACCTAACCTAATTGAAGGTTTACGCCATCACAGTATGATTTATATTGTAACTCCACTATATAAATATATGTATAATATCTACACGTGGCGGAACACACAAACACACAGTTTATTATGATGTTATAACACAGGTTATAAGATGTGTATAAATAAATCTTTATATTTTATTATCTTTATCTTTACCATCAGTACCTATTGTGAAAACCCATTGATATTGTTAAGTAATAATCTGTTTTGCAATAATCCACACAATGCGTGATGCTGTAGCTCTTGAGTGTATAAATAACAAGAATATAAAATAGCAATTAAAAGTAACTACTTACGCACTCATTGTTTTCTATTACATAATTAAATTGCATTTAATTTTCTTAAAAACATCTGTTCATAATTGAATACAGCGCCATCTATTGAATCTGTTTATAACTATTCACTGTATGTTCAGAATCAATTTCGTAATATGTATTACAATTTTTAAAGCATTATAAATATTTGAATAATATCTTCTACATAAGATAATTAAAGATAGAGAGAGCTCCGAGAGCCTTATATGAAGGCAGAATTAGAAAATAATAGTAATTAACGACCTTAGCACAGAAGGCTGTGCTGCTCAACATAGGGTCGCGAATTTGATTTTCAGCTAAGTCACATAACAATTAAATATTGGATCTGTACATGTGAATTCAGTCGATTTTGAAAGGAGAAAGTGGGTTCGATTTTGAAAATAGAACCTCCCGGTGCGACACCTAATTTTGTTATAGATGTCTATTCTGGTACTTTAGTACACTATTTAGTACTTTAGTTAAGCAACAGCGGGCGCGGTTGGTAGTTGGATGGGTGACCGCTAGTGGCAAAAAAACTTGAAGCGTTAACGACGTAAAGCCGTCGATCCTGGTTTTTATTATAAGATAACAGTCGTTAAGCCGTGTCGGAGACCCTCGGGTGGTTTGAAAACTTCCGATACTCGGGTTGGCCACTAACCCCTCCACCGCACCACACTGGAGCAGCGTGGAGTACGGAGTAGTATTCTCTAGGCCTCCTCAAGAGGAGAGAACTGTGCCCGGTAGTAGGCCATTAATGGGTTGAAGCCAGGTACTTTAATGGATCTGTATTGTTTTTGATGATAGATGTCAACGCCATAATCATGGTTTTATCAGGAATCAGGGAATACAATATGTTCAGAGGTAAAATAAATAAGTTTTTGTTTGTTTTACTCACTTTAGAAACCTTTCAAATCATTACGGAAAATTGTAACATATGAAGGTTAAGTCAAGGCATTCCTCACTTCAGTGATATTTAATTATAACACAACTTACGTACGACTTCGGAAAATAAGAAGCAATGTCATCCTTAACCTCTTTATGGAGATACAAGTCTAGATTTCCTAGTACAATCTCCTAGTATGCAGATAATTAATGACGTACGAAGTTCATGATCACTCCAAGGTATACAACAAACATTAAAGATTATCATGTTATTATCATAAACAGTAATGCAATGATAATAATTATAATATTATCTATCAAGTTTAAAGGCACATCATAACATAAGCTAAGTATATCAATAGTACCCTAATTTTCAAAAGCAGTGGAGCGCCATCTAGTTTAAAAATTGAAAAACTAATGAATTTCTTAGTTTTGTGGTCATCACATAAATGGTTTTGTAGGGTTCCGAAGTAAAATCGGAACCCTTATAGTTTCGTCAAGTCCGTCCGTTCGTCTGCCCGTCTGTCCGTCCGTCTGTATGTCAGTTCGAAGAAAAGCGCCGAGACCCTTAGTGCTAGAAAGCTGTAATTTTGCATGGATATACATACCTATTTATTAAAACTACCGAATCGTAGAATAAAATATTGAAAATTGAAAAACTTTTTTTTTTCAGGGTATTCGTTGCGTACCCTATAGTAGTGTGAGGTATTGTTGAAAAGGTCTTTCAAAAATATTATGGGTCTTCTAAGACCATTTTTGGAATTAGGGGTCCGTTTGCGAAATATTTGTCTTTAAAGTGACGACCCGTGTGGCGCAATGGTCACCATGCCGGATCGCCACGCCAAGGGTCCTGGGTTCGATTCCCAGCGAGGCAGAAATTTGAATGATGAGTTTGAATGTCTGTTCTCGGTCTGGGTGTAAATGTCCTTGTCTAGTGTGTTGTCCATGGCACCCACGACACAGGGAATCCTAGTGTGGGGCTATGAGTGTGAAGCGTTATTTATTATTATTATTTATTAAAGTGCAAATTTTGGTTAGAGTCAAGTTGCATCCTATTAGAAGATTCAGGGTTCAAGGTTTGTGGATAAACAAACAGTTGGTAATGGTAAGATCGACGACCGCGGCCATGGCCCTGAGGGAAGCCGGTTATTGACAATTGAACACTCAACTTACCTGGAAGTAGGGTTACCAATCGTCCGAATTTATCCGGGCATGTCTGGATCTATTACCTTCTGTTTAGCTTTTGTCCGGTCTTCGAATTTATCTGGCTTTTTAAGGTGTCCCAAAATTAAACAAAATCTTTAAATCAGCCTATGACTACCCACTTTACATTATTCTAGTTCAGTTATCGAATTAAGCGCTGGATTGATCCTGGAAAAATGTAAACCAGCATTGGAATGCACTGAATCCAATGAGTGTTCCAGTGTTCTAGACCCGTAACTGGATTGGCGTTCTACTTTTGATTTGCATGTATTAAAGTAATACCATCATACATGTTAACCGCGGATTGTTGCAAAGTAGACTAATACTAACTTATATGCAGTGCAATCATTCCTGTGCAACTGGAATGATGGAGACAGCCATTCCAGTGCCGTTTGACTCATTTTCGAAACTGATCTCTTCTTGAAATTCAAAATAACTGGTACTTACCTCTATGTAGACGATACAATACTGTTCAGCATTGGACTTCGATTCGCTGGATTACTAGACAGGACAAACAGTAAAACTGGTAAACAGGGCTTAAAAATCACATGATCAGTTCAAACACAAAATGTAATAAACTTTAAAACTTAAAATAAGATTATATTTTTACCAATATCTGGATTTTTTCTTAATTTTCAGCTAAGTTATCCGGACTTTTTACATTTTAAGTTGGTAACCCTACCTGTAAGGGAAATTAAATCGTAATAATAAATTGTACTCGGACGTAGATTACACTTGTAGATCCTCTAAGGCAAGGAGGAGTACAATTGGACGTGATCTTTAGGTAAGTACATACATAGCTTGCTAACACGTTTGTTTGGAGTTTGTTCTATAAAACTAATATAAAAAATTAACTATTATAGTTATATTAATATCACTGAACATAGATAATATAAAAATTTCAGCGTTTAGTTCTATATTTTGAGAATGAGCTATCTAAGCTACACGTCAAGTAAAAAAAGCATAATTGTTAAAAACAGAACGATTTACTTTGGATATAATATTTGGGGATAAAAAAACTTATAATAAGTACATCAAATTTTTATAACAACATAAAATTACAGGTAATAAAACATAAAACTCTATTATCACAAAACACACACTGACTGTAAAACAGTAAAACTCGTATTAAGCACACAGGTCTATGATTGGTCAAAATTGTAAAATTTATTATAGTTCTTGTGACATCACATACGCTCTGAAATCATAACCCTACATTTTGATGTCGCCAGTCGATAAGACCCTTATCAGATCGAGAGGCGAAAAAATCGTTTTTATTCGCAGCTAAAACCTGGCAACATAAAAAGGTAATAGCTTCGTATTTCAATGCAATGAACACTAAAACACTAAACTACTTTATTCAACTATTTAATGCGAGTACTTGTAACTCGGTGCAAAATAAACAGTGAACTTGCATTGTTTAACGTTTAAACACGGGGTACTTACAGCACGATTATGCCATGACATGACCTTTCGCCGACCCGTTTGTTTACAACTTAAACCATGAATTCAACATGTATTTTATACTTTTCAAGCTATTAAACAAGTTAAATTTCTCTAGTAGCTAGGTATTTACATTTTACTTAATAATACAGTGCTGGATAATTGTATTGGATTAAATACTGATTTCTTGATCAGTAACTAATTTTACCAAATGTACCTAATAAAAAATATTTTAATTTACTAAGGTACAGTTTTTAAACTGTTTTTAACTTTTTAGTAATTACAGTGTAAACTCTTTATAACATAATTCGTAATAACGATAAACTCTATATAACATAGAAAAGATCACAATTTGGTTGGCTTACCTTAAAACCCACACATTGATACATTGATTCTCTTTATAGCGCAGCTATAACTTCACTTAAACTCCATGTAACGCTAACTCTCTATAACGATAAAAAAATGCTCGGTCCCTTCAGTTATGTTATAAAGAGTTTACACTGTATCTTGTACGTATTACTTTGCCTACTACATAAATTCATCCAGAGTTTTATAAGTAGATAAATTATTGAAAATGCAGTTGTGTAGCGCCTGAGAAAAAGTTTCGGCAAAGTTATTTGGTGTGCGAGCGCTAATTCGAGAACTTGAAGATAATATTCGGAAACGACATCGCTTGACGAAGAGAAGTCGGGCTACCGGCTACTATGTAGTAAAATTATATTACGTTAGTGTTTCTTTCTTCCTTTCTCTTTCTTCGCGGCAACGCATCGGTGATGCCTAAAGAATGGGTCATATTATGTCCATGGGCCACGAGAACCAATTAATTATCGTCAGTTGACTTGTATATTTGTTTGTCGGCTATATTACATAACAAAGGTTAAGTTATTATGCTTATTAGAGAGATTGTACGTACCATCAAAATGAGGGTTCGGCAGAGAATACCATGACCCGAGGAAGCTAACTTTAACTCAACTATATATTATTTTTTATATTATAAAAATTTCTTCACACCCTGCAAATCTCCTCATCACTATATTCATCTAAATATTTTTTGATAGTAGGAAATATAATTTCTTGTGAATATTGACTATACACGATATCAAAATGGGTCCACAAGGGGTCCGATACTTTCACAGCGTCTGTTAAATTCGGCAACAGATCTTCAACACGTTTCATATCTTCAGCTACAATTAGCAGGTCGTTTTGCCCATGAATCGTTACAGTAGGAACGGTCACTGCACTTAGATTAAATTCAGGGGGTTCCTTACTACCATATTTCATCAAGTTCACAGTCTCACCGTAATCATATTTCTGGAATTTACCAGAAGCAATGATCTGGTTATATCGAACCAAATTTTTCAAAGATGTTCCAGCAGGAAAATGTCCAAACAACGACTTCTGTGTCTCCTTACTGATCGAACCTGGATGGTAGTTATCGAAAAACGCCCCGCCTGTTCCACACATCATATCTGTTATACGTGTCCCTGTATATTGACAAGAGTATTGTAATAGTTCTTGAAGGAAGCTTCCTTTATACAATACCTCGTTCATACCAAATAGTTCTAGGAAAGGTTGAAAAATTCGTGCTATGCTGGTCAAAATTCTAAAGGCTGTTGATTCTATGTTTCCTATGTACACGGCCGGAGATAAAGCTATTATCAACCCCGTCTTCTTGCAATATTCTGGCCTCTCAGAGCACATGATGAAGAAAGAGCCTCCAGCTTGCGAGTAGCCAATAAAGTTAACTTTATCTGAATTAGTTTGGTTCAAGATATAATCGATCATGCTTGGGATATCATAGTATCCCATTTCTTCAACCGTAAAGTCCCAAAATTTTGCATTCTTTGGATCCAGCTGTATATGACGCCTTCCATAATAGTTGCCTCTTTGGTTTCCAACCCACAAATCAAAGCAATGGTCAGGAATTAAATAGCCCAGCCCAGATTCAGGGCCTGCGTCCAGAAAGATATCAGCGCTTTCTATTAGGCCATGTAAGAGAAGAACGGGTGGCTTTCTAATAGCACCTTGGCAGGTTTTGGATCCAGTGACGTGGAATATTGTCAGGATGTAACCATCTTCAGTAGTAACATCGTGGACTTCTGTTTTGTATCCATACTGTTCAGTAAGTTCAGTGAAATTTAGAAGTGAATCTTTGTGATATCCTAAGAACAGTTTTATTTTCTTATCGAGAGGGATTAAGTGTGAAAGCATAACAATTATTACTATCCACGTTGAAGATATGATATATAAATTTATAGTTCCTTTCGACATTTTCACCGTGGTAGCTAAAGTGTGTTTGTATCAGGATTCCACTGAAACAAGAAAAAAAAGTTGTTACAACAATTTCCTACCGCGAGTTAACTAGGTAAAAAGTTCCACAATTGATAGCTCATATTGGAAGAGGAGACCTGATATTAGCTACGATCATCACTGGTAACTAATACATAAATTAATAATTATGCGTGTACACAACACAGTTCAGAAAACTAATAGAAGGTAATTTGTTATAGTATAATAATGTCAGGATCGTATAATAGATCTTTTCATTATTAACTGACCTATTCTACATTAACATACGTATCAATGATAATTCTTGACAAAAAATAACCGACTTTAAAATTAGGGATAACTCAAAAACTACTCGTCAGATCTCGCTCAAATTTAAATGAAAATACACGACAAGCATCAGCTTTCGATTAAAAGAAGAATCATCAAAATCGGTTCTCCCAGTCGAAAGTTCTGAGGTTACAAACAAAAAAATACAGTCGAATCCTACCTCCTACTTTATTGAAGTTGGTTAAAAAGTAGACGTACGTACGAATGAATATTCAAAATCCGATGTAACTTACTGCACTGTATCACACGCACTTTGTATAACTAATAGGTATCTCTTGAAGTCTCTTGAACATTAAGAATTTCCCGCATAAATATTAGCAATGTTTTCACAGTGTATTCTTTTTGATTATGTGTCTTTAGCTATAGCGTATCAACTGTTTATTTCGTTTAAATTCAAGGAAACACTTTATAGTCAAATCATGAATATTCGTATCCACTATTTATGTTACTTAAGTTCTAGGATAATCATTGTCAAATCAGGGTGGGTTGTTCGTACATTTTAACCGCAGCTAACTCTAACTTTAGCTATTACCGACCGAATGTCAAAATGCGCGAGCCAATGATATTATAAATAAAAAGAGGTAGATATTTCACTAGCGCGCCGAAGATGAAGATCGCAAGAGCAGTCAATTGACGGTCTGCTCGTAGTCACTCTGTCAATACAAGACGATAGGCAGTTTTGTTGTTGTCTTCTGACAACAACTTCTGTGCTTGAGATTTGACATACAACGTTAAAATGCCTTCGTGTATTATTGTAGTGTGATTGGTATAGTGAAACAAAAGTTAAATGTGTGTGTTGTAGCTCTTTTCGGAACAGATTTTTTGGTTGATTTGTAAGGGCATGACGTATCTACAGTTTTTAAATATCATTGGCGCGAGCCAATAGGGAAGGGAGTCATAAGTGTAATGGCAGCCCTATTGGCTCGCGCATTTTGACATTCGGTCGGTAATAGCTAAAGTTAGCTGCGGTTAAAATGTACGAACAACCCAGCCTTACAGATTTTTGATACATGGATGAGAATCTCACCAAACGAGTTTGATGAGAGGCTTTATTGCTGATTAAAATGTACTATCATGACACTGTTTCCGGGATAGTGTTTTCTTTCGATAGGAAGCCATTTGAGCAGTGGAACTACAATACTCCGATTTGATGTTCTACCTATGTAGCACTTTCTTATAAGTCGCACACACAACTGGTTACTCATACTTTTGGTTTTAACTTTGGCATTCCAAACCAAAAACCTTTTAAAGGCGTCAATAAATGTTGCGAAGCTAAGGTCGGAGGCCAATGAACTAATATACTATCGGACAATGATATTATATATTAAAAAGAGGCAGATATGTCATAAGCGCGCGCATTGTGTGACTCAAAAAGTTCCCAATTGGGAACTCTTATTCAGGTGAAGAAAGAGATAGCGATGTAGTTTTGACGCGAGAGCGATAAAGACGTGCGATAAAGCAATAAAGCGTGCCTTGCGGACATCGGAACAGATTTTTCGGTTGATTTGTAAGGGTATAACGTATCTATATTTATTTAAACATCATTGCTGTCGGAGGCAAATTCTAAATTAACTTGATTGCGTCATCATGAGTTACCTCGTCATCGTTATCTCAATCTGTAATAGGTAATGTGTACCGCAGGGCTCGATTCTAAGCCCCTTCTATTCTCTAGTAGGTATTAACGATCTGCCGTAATTATTATATTCAGACATTGTTCTGTTTGCTGATGACACTTCTCTAATATTTATGACGAATAGAAATAAAATTAATTCTAACGATGTAAATAGTACCTAATATGCTCTATCTCGTTAAAACTAAGTGTGAGAATTTACGCTACCTAATGCACAGAACGTTAGTAAAAACCAATGATATTAAAAGCCATAAATTAAATAATGAAATTCAAACAATGGCAAAATCCACGGCTTTCTTGGGTGTCTTCTTAGATTGTAAACTACATGGGGCACCCATATACGTCTCTTTTTCATCATATCGCACCATTCGCCGAGGATTGAAGTTCCATCCACACCGATTGGACTCGTGGAGTACATCTACAGTCCGGTTTTCACGAACTTTTTTGCCACGCACGTGCAAACTGTGGAATGGGCTTCCTTCAAAGGTATTCCCGGAGCGCTATGACATGGGGTTCTTCAAAAAAGGTGTGAAAAGAGTTCTCGTTCAGGGCCGGCGTTGCATTGGCGATTCCTCTGGTATTGCTCATGTCCATAGGCGACGGTAGCCACTTACCATCAGGTGGCCCGTATGCTTTTTCGTCTGCCCTTCAGGTTATAAAAAATTATATATATATCGGCTCTCGAGTAAACTAAGAAGGTCAGTTTATGCCATTAGAAAGATAAGACTTTATTGATATACTGGTTTTCATAGCGTCATGTCTTATGGTATATTGATGTGGGGTCAGCGGCTGACATTGACGCGATATTTGTTTTGCAGAAAAGGGCAATCAGAGCCATTTATTTATAAATTAAAATCACGCGATTCTCTGCGGGATAGGTTTAAAGAAATAGGCATTAATCCTCCCAATTTATGTAAAGTAATATTATATTCATAAAAAAACAACTTGATCAAGCAGAATAGTGGACACATTATCATCTAACTAAAAACAGTCATAATTTGGTTACGTCTTCTTTTCGCCTATATAGGGTACAACGTTCTTTTATGGGGCTCGGTGTACGTTTTTACAATAAATTACCAAGTTAATATGTGATTTGCCTAATGCCTATTCAAATTTCTAAGCATTCTGTGAAATCTCAGCTAGTAGGTAAAGGGTATTATAATATTAATGAATATATTAATAACAAGGACGCCTGGAAATTAGTGACGCATCAAAGTTCCGCGTAGGTTAGAATGTATTGCGTAACTTTTCATTATTCTAAAAGATATTGGGGTGTTGCTTCTCCTCAGTGACGAAGCACTCTTCCAAAACGCTGGTAAATAACAATGTCAAACTAACATACATCGTTTTATTTCATTTTCAACTTAAGCGTCTTAAAATAAAAAAAAATCTAAAAATCGCCGCTTTAAATTCTGAGCTTAGATGTATAAGAATTTTCAGCAGGCACACCCCAGAACCAAAGTATTTTGAGATTGAATTCTTATAACCATAGAGTTATAGAGTAGGGGAGACTTACAGCTGCCTGTAATTTTTACCATACTAAATTTTTTATTTTATTCTGACTTTTTTTAAGCGGCACACGAAAAGCACAGGAAAAGGCAGAGGTATTCTTTTTGGTACCGAGGTATCGTTTGTATAATTAACAAAATTATATTATGTGTGACTGTGTTTAGTCAGTGTGTGCGCTGGTAGTTCGCGGAATGGGACGTCATACACCGGCTTCTTTCGAGTGTGAAGTCGAGGGTAGGGGTTATCCTCGACAGTCAGTAATTGAGATTCGATGGCACTGCAAGAGCCGACAGTTAGACTTACTCATTTTGATCATTTGAGCCAGGTACAGTCGCCTGCAGAGAAAAGTAACCCATCCGTTTATACGAACAGCAACGTCTCTGTTGCCTTTAACAGATGGGTTGCTTTTCTTTGCTGGTGACTGTACATGTACTCATCTACAACTCTGAGAGTTCGAGTTCAAGTCCCCGAGCATCACCAAGTTCCTCCCGGGATTCCGTTAGGATGACTATATTATCGACATATCGTAGATGTGTGATTTGTGTACACAGAAAGATCACGATGCGAAATTAGTACATATAGCTTTCCATAAAGACATAGTAAAGTGTCGAAGTAACTATATGACTATATCATTGAGTCGACGGAACCCCACTTTTCGGGGTTCCTTTTTCCTTTGATAATATCTTTTATCTTTATCGTTTTTCATACTTACAATACACTTTATAAGCCTTCTATAACTTGATTTGTTTTTATGATTATGGGGGCTAGTATGAATGTATGTATGATAAATCAAGCTGTCACAGTGGATGTAAATCGCCGTATCGCTGAAGATAGTGGGACATAAATGTGTTTTACAGCACTGTGTGAAACGACTTTATTATCACATCCGAAATACCATTCCAGAGCCGAGGGGTACCTAAATAATACTCATAAAGCCAACTATAAAGTTTGGCCGTGACCAAGGTAGAACTGGGTCGAATTGACCCGACTATACAGGGTGAAGGTTTTTAGTCAGTGTTGCTAAGTTAGCCACTTTTTGGCTAGATCTGGCTACATATTTAGCCACAATTTTAGCAACTCACGACTTGACAAGCTAATAACAAGTAATTATTAGCTAATAACAAGTAATTATTAGGTTGTCAAGTCATGAGTTGTTAAAATTGTGGCTAAATATGTAGCCAGATCTAGCCAAAAAGTGGCTAACTTGGCAACACCATTTTTAGTAGGCATTTATGGCCAAATTCAAAACTGTGAGGAATAGCGAAAAGTGGTCAAACGCTTCTCGGGGCCGATTTCGATGAAAACAATTATAAAACTGCGTCATTTTTGAAAAATAAATATTCCTGGCCAGGAATCGAACCCGTTAATTTTTTAAGAAAAACTCACCCTGTATTAATACACCATACACCATTCGATAGTGTTGCTATCAAGGATCAAATTCATGGAAGTAATTTTAGTTTTCATCAAAATCGACCCCGAAACTCCTTTGCATTTTCGCAATTCCTTATAGTTTCGGATTTGGCCATCCACGTCCACTTGAAAAGTTCGCCCTGTATAGCTTGCGAAGGCTATATGAAACGATGTAATCGCCTATTTTCGACGTAAACGTGCAGTAAAGTAATCCTAAAAGGAAATCCCTTAAAATAGCGATAGATGTCTCAAACGTTGGTCTTCACACAGGTCACGTATCACTTGGGTTAGAATCATGTAATAATCTATACATATAAAAGGAGAATGCCCATAGCCAGTACTCTTAAAAAAATAATTGTGTCACAATGATTGTTGGACAAAAAATTTAATTAAAATATTTCAAGTATTTTACCCTATTTCCTAAAAAATCCTTATTGGGAATAATTTTCTGAAATTAATAAGTAACTTTACTTCCGTTTTACAAAAGAAAACCATTAGGCCATTTATGTTTGGATAAGGGCCAATCAGGAATCTTTTAAGATCCTTCGGGCCAATAGGTTGCATTGATTCGATCATAATTATGATACAACAGTTATAGTATAATATATCCATGACAACAAACTAGAAGACGTAAGGGGACTGTCAAATGAATTAGAACATTATTATAATCAGCCAGGAGTAATAGAGTTCTATGATTATAATACATTACAAACTACATGGTGTTTGGGGACTGTCAAATGAATTTGAAACTTAAAAGATCGACATTACATACGCAAACGACTTTAAAACGCCTGCATAGAGTCCATATTACTGTGAGTTTACTATAACCTGAATACAAATTAATTTTGTTTAAAATCTCTTATTTCCTACTATTAACATTGACTAAAGTTAGTATGTGTAATTTATTAAGATAACATAATCAATTGTAGGTATTTTTATCAAGACACAAAAATGTTAAAGTCAGTACATTTCTCCATGCTAAATGGGCATTCTCCTTTAGTCCCTCCGCTGCAACTTTCTGTGTGAACGCGATAAACTCAAAAACTACCGAACGGACTTTTGTATAGTTCTCACCAGTAGTTAGTGTAATTCTTAAGGAAGAGTTAGGTGTATAGTTTATTATGGTTTTATGTAAATTGACCGAAATCCACGCGGCCGAAGCTTATTAATTGACAGTCGTTCATTACTAACATATCAATGAAAATAAGACTTGTAGTTTTAAACGAATGCATATATAAAATCTGATGTAACTTACTGCACTGTATCACTTGCACTTTGTATAACTAATATCTCTAAAATATTAAAAATTTTCAGGATTAATATGCGGCGCGTTCGACGCGTACCGTGCGGACAATTATACAATGTGCGTTTAGCATTATTGAATAATTTTGTGCGTGGCCTGACACGCACTTGGATGGTTTTTTGTCATGAAACCTTTTTTTTATCTGAGGTATTTCATTGTATTATAAACAATTAAAATTATATCTGCAAACTTGCATTTATAATTAACATAAATAACATAAAATGTAATTTATTCATGTGAATTGTTTGAAGTGAACGGCCTTGGAAACTAAGATTTATGAGTATTATGAGTTCGTTAAATCCTCGGGTCTTGTAAAAAATGGGCAAGTTTGAATTGGACGACTTGATACGATAGTGTATGACGACCCTGTAGCCTAGTTGGTAGCGACCCTGCCTGCCAAGCTAAGGGTCCCGGATTCGATTCCCGGCTGCAGACATTGATTGAGTCATGGATGATGTGTTATATATTGTGTGGTCCATGCCACCTACGACATAGGTAAAAACCTACTGCGAGGGCATTCCCCCGCGTGAGTACGCGTTTATTTATTATTATTTAGTTTATAATTACTGATCTATTCTTCATTGTGACCGGCCTTGGAAGATGAGATGTAATATGAGGTCATGGATCCTCAAATCTTATAAAAAATGGGTAAGTTCAAATTAAATGACGTGATAGTGTATGGGGTTTTAAAACTGATCAATATTTTAAAGCAAGTTACTTATTGTCAGAGAGACAGAACCCTGTATTATAAATAAATAAAATAATAAGTAATAGTTTACACACTCATACCCGGGGGCATGGGTATCCCTTAGGATTCCCCGTGTCATGCGGACGGTGTGGCGTTGCTAGTCCTAAGATTATTTTGCGTCCAGACAAATGGAATTGGACTACCCTCCGGAGATGCGCGGTAGGGAGGCGGTGAATGCTCGTGCTCAAATTAAGCACAGTCTGTTAGGGAACATACCAAAACCACGTGCCACATTTAGGGGGGGGGAGGGGGGTCTTCAAAACACCACGATTGGTCACAGAGGGGAGGGGGGGGGTTTAGGTTTTTGTCACGTAGTCAATATCTTAGCAACCATTGCGCCACAAAGTCGTCAAATATAAGCAAAATTATTATTTTTAACTCTGTTTTTGCAAAAAAGTATTGAAAACCGTACCTATTTATCAATTACCACTTGAAAACTAGGGGGGAGGGGGGGGGTCTTCTCATATACTACGGATGGTCACGAAGGGGGGGGGGGAGGGGGGTAAAAAGTTGGAAAAAATGGGTTACGTGGTTTTGGTATGTTCCCTTATGTGGGACTCACGTAAAGCCTGGGTACATACCCACTAAACACCATCTTGGGGAAAGGCTTTAGTCATACGACCTTTAAGCCTTCATCGGAAGCGACCCCGCTTGGAGAGGCGCGGCGCTGAGCCCTATGGAGGCCCTGTATCATATTTATAGCGGGCCCCCCGCTCATACTTTAGCTGTCAAAAGCGGCCTTATCAGCCACGGAACATTCGCCATAGCGAAAATTCGCGCGGTGCGAACGGCGGAGCGACCGGCGAAATGTACCGAGCGAATCGCGCGGGCGACGAAAACAAAAGCATGAACCAGTATGGCACAAGCCACGGAGACGAGCCGCAGACGCGGCGAATAGTGCAGAGAAACCAAAGGAGTTTAGTCGTTTTTATCGCGAAAAAATGTACATTGAAACTTTTATTGTCGAAATACTAGCTAGACCAGCTATTTGGAAGTCTGGCCATCCACAGCATAAATATAAACATGCAGTGAAGAGGTTGTGGAAAGAAATAAAAATAATTTATATTCAAATCGCTTTGTTCTCACTAGTTCGATTTGTTTTAATAGTTAAATCGTCGAAATAGCGAGATTTTTTTTCTCATTTGTTTGATCGTGGAACTAATTAAATAATTAATTTAAATATATATAATTCTACTCAAAAGGGTGATGTGAATGGATCATCATTTTCATATCATATTCTCCACAATATCTTCAAAATATTGTCTTTAGCCAAAAAACTATTATTTTCTAAGCAATTTCGAGATTACTTTGATTAAGACATAATAATTTTGTCTACATTTCGAAATTACAATTTACGTCAAAAATTGCGTATTATTCTTAATTTACACACAATACAACTTATACAAGACTACACAATTACAATATAAAATAATAAATTTATTAGTGTCATAACCTGTGGTCATACTCATACCTCATAAGTATGTATAAGTATGTCATAGTAATAGCTATTTTATTTTGTTCGTCAACATGTGCGATTTTATTCATTATTATGGTTCTTAACCATCAGTCATCAAATCTTTTTTGTATCGAGAGGGTGTGTCACCAAACATGTAATTTTTTATCAGTAGAAATTTAATTATTGTAAACAACAAATAACAAACAAAAAACAGATCACTAACACGCATGGCCTGGGAACTAATATATATATATATATATATCGGTGAGGCCATGAATCTCCAGTGAAGGTCCAGGGACGGACCTCTTTATTCTACAGCGCTTGCCTGATGCAGAGGCTGGCATATAAGAAATGTCATGTCATATTTAGATTAGGGAATTGTCAAGAATGTAGAACAGATTATTATTGATCACGTAGTATTGAAGTACTTTGGAATACTGATGTGAACGTTAGGAGAACTGGAAATATATCATGGTGCAAAGTATTTAAAAGGAATATCATTTCATAACCAACTCCATAGAATACCCTTCTGCTATATATGTATATATGTCACGTTCATCTGCTCCGACCGAGACACGAACCGGGGATCCCTCGCTTCGAACAGGGGCACTACTAATATGGGCTGTGGAATCGTCAAATAGCATAGAAAAGGAAAACATTTGGCCCAACCGAGTTTACTTTTTGCAACTGACTTTTGAAAAGTTTTAAAAACAAACAAAAAAAACTTTCAGTAAAATACATAGACACTAGAACATTCTAATTATTAAAATATGCAAGCGATACGATATTTCGATAAACTTCTTTTTAGCCCATATGAATTTTGGTATACCTATGAAATACAATACATACAATACAAATTTGACGCGCTGATAACGAATACCATAGGCAAAATACCCGCATTTTTAATTTTTAAGGTCACCTTGAAGAACATGATGTTTTGTTTTTCAGGTTTTTTGACAAAATATTGATTTTACAGAAAAATGTTTCGTATGAAAGTTGTCGTTATCTTATGTCATACACACTCACACACACGCACACGCACACACACACGCACCCACGCACACACACGCACACACACACACACACGCACACACACCACACACACGCACACACACACGCACACGCACACACACGCACACGCACACACACGCACACACACACACACACACACACACACACACACACGCATACAACACTGCGGCGAGCGTTTCAATCCCCTGCTCCTCAGCTCGCAGACCGCATCGCCCCTCTGCGCCTACGCGGGTCTTAGACGGGTTTACACTGCACTCTAGGGCTAGGGCAGACAAGACTACGTGGAGTCGGTTTTGCAGCGATTCGTATCTTTCTATAAGTATTGTAGTACAGCATGTTGACTTTTTAATACTTTTTTAAGTTACTTTAAATGCTACTGTAACTGTATACAAATGGTAATATGCCTAATAAAATATTCCAAATAAAAATCTGCCATATTATCTTCATAGTATTTCAAGGTAAATAGTACCAAGAAATTATGCGTAAAGAAATTCGACTTTTTCTGCCAAACCACTGGCTCTACAAGAAAAATGTATAAAACATAAAATGTCAACCTCCTTATGGGCTACAACTTTTATCTGAAACATTTTTCTGTAAAACCAATATTTTTCCAAATATACGTACAAAATTTAAAATGTTTACAAGGTGACCTTGAAAATGAAATATGTATGCGGATATTTTGCCTGTGATATTTGTTATCAGCGCGTCGAAATACATAGGTATACCAAAATTCAGATCAATCGGAGGTATGGGCTAAAAATAACTTCACCACGATATTTTCCAAGCGGAATCCTAATAGTAGTTTTTGCTAAATTTTTTGCATGTTAATACTGGCAGGTAATAATGGCATTTCGTTTGTATTTATGGCGTCAGTCCACGTCTCGCTTTCCAAACGTCTTATCGTAATAATGGTGGCTGGAAAAGCGATATATTTATTGGTGGCCTTCTTCTTAGTGCTGATAACAGTTGTCATTAAACTATTCCCATTGAGTAAGGAGACTAAAATATCTTTGGGATATTCTGAGAACGCGCTCCTCAATTTCACCGAAGCTGCTGCCAAAAATTATTATACTTCAGAAGAACATACAGTTGTTACAGAAGATGGATATATTTTAACAGTATTTCGGATAGCCAAAGCGAGGGATTGCCATAAAAATGAAAAACAGCGACCTGTTTTGCTGATGCATGGTCTTCTTCAGAATTCTGATATTTTCCTCGACGCGGGACCTTCAGCTGGGCTAGGATACCTCCTGCCTGATGCATGTTTCGATGTGTGGGTTGGAAACCAGCGTGGCAACAACTATGGAAGAAAACACTTGAGATGGGACCCTGACAAAGATCCGGAGTTTTGGCAGTTTTCTGTTGACGAAGTAGGCCTCTATGACGTTCCCGCTGTGATAGACTACATTTTGAAGCACACGGGCGTAGATAAAATAAATTATATTGGATTCTCGCAAGGGGTTGGCATTTTCTTAGCGATGGGGTCAGAAAGACCAGGCTATTGTGAGAAAATAGGCGTCATGATAGCGTTAGCTCCAGGCGTATTTTTGGCCAACAACGAGTCTATTTTGTTGAGGTTCGTGCTGAAATCGGCTGCGCTGTTCGAGAGGATTTTCAACATGCTGGGTGTTCAGGAAGTATTCAGTAAGGGTGAATTTCCCCAAGAGTTTCTGGAATACCTGTGTCAAAGTGAGTCGACATGGATAGAACAGTTATGTGCGAGTGCTGGATTCCTGGATAGTTATCACTCAGGATCGTTGGCCTCTGATACCCGGCGGCTGATGTTTAGTCATACGCTGGTCGGCACATCTCTCAATATTTTGGTGCGGTATGGACAAGGTATTGGTAGTGGAAAGTTTCAGAAATTTGATTACGGAGAGAAGATTAATTTGGAACGTTACAATAGTACATCAGCGCCGGAATACAATTTGACCACAGTGACTTCCCCCGTTGTTATCATCCATGGAAACAACGATAAGATGGTGAACGTACATGATGCTAGTACACTACCAGAGAAGCTACCCAATGTTCTTGAAATGGACGTAGTTTCTGATCCACACTGGACACATTTTGACATGATATACAGCCAAAATATCAAGACGATGATATATCCGAAAATTTATGAGTATCTACAAAAATATTCGCAAATTGAGACATAGCTTCAAACATGTGTGACAGTAAAAATTTTCACAGGTACTTTTCTTGAAATCTCACAAATCAGAAATGGAATTTGAAGCTGTATTTGTGAAAAAATGTGTATTTCGCATACGAAAATTATGTTTTACCTTATTTTGTACCTTGCAGAAGAAAATTAAAAGAAACGGTAAATTTATATTGAAGCACTTTAATAAAATAAGCGAATATTTCACATTAATTTGAATTTTTTTCTTTTTCTTGTAAGATTTTGAAAAACTGAAAAATATATAATATTCCATCAATTTAAACAAGCAACATTTTGTAACAAATTTGAAGAAAATCAGTTGATTTTTAAAAAATATTCCATACAAACTTTCATCCCGTTTTACAGGGAAACTTTTTAATTTTCCGGGATAAGAAGGTTCATAAAATATGACCCGGAGTATTAGTAACAACTTTGCCAATTTTCATCGAAATCCGTTCAAGGGTTTTCATGTGATCCCCGGCCAGACAAACAGACAGACAGACAATAATTCTACAAAAATATTTTTGTGCTCTAACACTTTATTGAAGTGCCTCCTAATCGATTTTTTTAAAAATTACCACCATTACTACCAGGTCTGCTGGAAGAAATTTCATTTTGAAATAAGCAGTGCCTATGTACTATAGATTTATATACTACAGATACTATAGATTTATGTACTATAGTTTTAATTTAAGTTTATTCGTGTACATAATTTTTTTAAATAAATAAATAAATAAAATTATTAAATGTATAGAGCACTTTGAGCTTAAATTATGTTTTAACTTATTCAAACTTTGATCCTGTTTTCCCGGAAAACCTTTTCATTTTCCGGGAAGAAAAGTTGTCTAAAATATGACCCAGGGTATCAGTAACAACTTTACCAATTTTCATCGAAATCCGTTCAAGGGTTTTTATGTGATGCCCGGACAGACAAACAGACACTTTGAGTTTTATTACAGTAATAGAAGATAGATAAATCTTGTCGGTTATAACTCGTTGTCCTTGATTTTAATATCTGAAATATATGAACATATGTTTTTTGCTCATAAGTAAAAATAAACGTTATTCAAGCTGTCTATTACCTAGCCATATATCATTACTATGAAAAATTTCATTCGTCATTCAATTCGATACATCACAACCTCTATAACTCTGGTTAAAGTTGTGAATATACGAGTAATGTAATGGTATAGGGATTAACACCAAAATTACATGAATTACTCTGCATGATAATATAATGTTATGGTTCGATAATAACCAATAATACGGCTAAAATAATTCCGTATCACCGTAATTAAGGTACTAACGCAGAACAAACAGCTTGTATAAAAATACGGACAGACCTTTTCCTTTATTCAGTAAGCTCATGTATAAAAGATCTGGGTTGTCCAATATGTTATCCCGGATTAACGCAGGACGAAGGGATGGGGAAACTTCAATTAGTCCTTTTCTATTAATTTCTTCTCCTCCATGACAAAGCACCTTCCGAAAAACCAAAAATGACGTGCATAAGTGTATCAGCGATACCTAGGTAGGTATATGATTGAATTTAGTCCACCACCACGACAGTAGTCGGCGTCAGATTTATTCGTGACCTATGAACTTTCCTCTTCATTCTTGTTGTTAATATAAGGAAAATTGCGACCAGACGACCAACATAGCTTAATGGTTACCATGCTGTACCACCATGCTCAATTCTGGGTTATATTCCCAGCGAGGCGATTTAAATCATGAGTTTGAATTTCTGTTCTCGGTCTGGGTTTGTGTGTGACTTTGTGTGTTACAAGGCAACCACTACTGAAAGAAAGAAAAAAATAAAGAAATAAAAGCATTTATTTCGCACACAAGGCGCTGCAACAGATACAACAATCTGCTTAAATCTAATGCTATGCTTAAAATGAAATGCAGTGCCATGCAGGTGGAACAGAAAAAGGTCACATTCAGCGAGGTCCGCTGATTTTCAATGTGACCTACGGTGTCGCGCGGGGCGCCCGCAGGTATGGTGCATGCTAATTCTATTAATTAAATAATAACTTAAATAAGGCGAACACAAAAAGTAACTTAATTCTTAACTACATTATCTATCTACAGGATTAACACATTTTGCATAATATTCTTTAGTCTCTACACTAAGGTGCATAATAATACATCTCAGGGGTCATCGCTGATGAGGTTATAGTTTGGGGGGGGGGGGGGGGGGGGAGTTAAGAAATAAAAAGAATAAAAGTACTTAAAATAACCCTTATATTCATAACAAAATTGGGAATTTGGGGAGTCCTGCTCGTAAATGGTGTCCTTTTTCGAGCAGTGTTTATTATGTTTCAAGAGATCTAAAGATAAAATTATATGAATTATAGTACATGTAATATCTTAACTCTAACCCTCTGGTAGAGACCTGTTCAGAAGTACTACGTTAAATAGATGGCGCCACTTATATATCAAAATAATTTTATTACCCATCATAATTATGACATGAGCCTCGGCTGAAAATTGAATACAGCCAATACAACTTCAAAGTAAATGAATTCTTCTTTTATTCTCTCTGTTATTTCTGGTCTGTCGCATCTATGATTTTGGAATCCCCATCAGATGTCCCAGGTGGATCATCAGCTCGTTCGTCAACTAGAAATAATTATCTAGAATTTTAACAAAAATAACGACTTCAAATGAAGTACATCCTTTCGAATAACAATAAAAAAAGAATCATCGAAATCGGTTGGCGTGATATTGAGTTATTCGTCCATTTGTCGCGCACATTTAATACGAATTTAAGACTTACGGTTTTCTCATGGATGTCATTGTCAGAGCTCGCTAAAATTTAAGTGGGACCACACGACAAGCATTAGCTTTCGATAAAAAAGAATCATCTAAATCGGTTCACCCAGTCGAAATTTCTGAGGTAACTAACATAAAAAAATACCGACGAATTGAGAACCTCCTCCTTTTTTTGAAGTCGGTTAAAAAACACTGTAAACGCTACTTTATAATCTTTATTTCATAACTAAGCAAGCTGAAAGGTGCATATTTTATTCCTTTTTACCTTTCTAACATAATTTATAGCTAAGCGACACTCCACTCGGCGACCTTCGCGGCACGTGGAGGTTAGGGCAGGTCAGGCGTTAAATAGAGCAACTCGAGGCGTCATCAACCACTGCATTTAATTTACTTTCGTCGTACATAGAAAGACTAGCGTTTTTGTGGCTTTCCCCACGTTTTCTGGGATTATTAATACCCTATATCTTATTTTAAATTATGCTCTACGTGTGTGGATAATTTCATGAAAATCTGTAACAATAATCCATACATTCTTAAAAATTTTCACAATTGTAATGTTAGTAGGGAGTCCGGGCATCATATAAAAACCCTTGAACAGATTTCGATGAAAATTGGTAAAGTTGGTACTGATACCCTGGGTCATATTTTAGACAACTTTTCATCCCGGAAAAATAAAAGGTTTCCCGGGAAAACAGGGTAAAGTTTGAATCAGTTAAAACATAATTTCCGTATGCAAAGCTGCGGGCAACAGCTAGTCTTAGACTATATTCAAATGTAACCACTGCATATATACAAAAAAATAATTATAGTAACTTAATTATACAATGCGCCACGTCATACCACATTACGCGATGCAACGCCACGAAACAAAACTTATTTAATGAAAATGAGCCTTTGTTGTGACAAAACAAAGAAAAATTTAGTAAATGAAAATCAGAATCTATGTACATAATAATAAATCTATCTGATCTGCGTTATATTAGTGGCGCCACGGTAGCAACAGGGTAGGACTGCGTAAACAGTTTGGTCACAGAATACTAATTAGTACCTATTGGTACAGAAGAGTCACTCCGCAAAATCATTTAAATGAATAGCGACTCTTGCTCCGACACAGTAAAGTGTAATTCAGCTCGCACAGCGCTAATCGTCAACTGACGTTGACATCTACACGTTGCCTCTCTTTCTAATCATGACTGTTATCCTCTCTGTCAACTTCAGGGTTATCTTATGGTGATGACATGTGTGATAGATTACGAATGTAGCACGGCGTGGAGCCCTTCTGAAATAGGCCCGACACGTCGAACGCGGAATGTACTTGTAACATTAGTATACCAATATACTACAGGAGTGTCTAACTTCGAGCCGTCAACAAACTGCTACATTCATTGCCTACGCTAGCGCTAATTTAAGGTGCATTTGTTCCCTCTAATATCATGAAATTAGCAATAACGACGAGACAAATTATATTATAATACTTTTCTGTTACGTTCCACTTTTCTGGCCTCGTAGGCCTTAATTTAAATCAATCAATCAATCAATCAATCATCTTTATTGTGGAATACATGTACAATTAAAGTCAGGTGTAACAAGTCAAATAAATGGATCTCTGTATTCCCGCCACAAACGAACATACAATATTATATAAAATTATACGTATAACTTATTAATAAAACTTACTAATTAATTAATAAAAGTTAGTTCTTTATGACTATAAAATATTTAACAGGTAAAAAATACTAAGAAATATTGAGCAGGTAGTTAATTGCTATAAATACAGGTAAATTGTGCCCACCATGTGTATAATTTTCCTACAATACTGGCCAATCAAACTATGACGCACACAGGGTGCGGCTATAGTGACAGCCATGTTAGGTCTGCATTTACCTTGTATCATCACAACCCATTAGGGTTGCTACCTTTTTTTAAAGGTAAAATAGTATTTTTTTTCAAAACAGTGCAAAAAATATAGTACCTACTATTGGGAAATTCAAGGAAAAAAATAATACACATTTATTTTTCCATGTATATTTGTTAGCTTAAGTCTTATTAATTTTATATTTATTAAAGGAATCTGAGCAATGTAGATCCATGATCTAACGACGTGAATGCGTTTCGTTCTAAAATTCCCAATGCTGCGGGTACAAAAAGCTCGACAACTGAATTACCGATGAAAATATTATTATAGTATTATTGGTACTTTATTATTTTTTTATAACATATAGTACACTTGACTGAAATATAGCACGATATTATAAAATATAGTACGGTTGGCAACCCTACAACCCATAAATAAGTTTGAGTAGCTGAATAAAAATGATAGCTCGAGAATTGGGATACCGCACGAACCCTGTTAGGATCCTACACGCACTTCTGATTATATTTTTATTTCTCTTTTAAAATTATTATGAGAGTGTTTAATAATTTGACGAGCGTGGGCACCTTGTAAGAGAAGATTCGAAACCAGTGGACGGATGCTATGATGCTACGATGGATAGTCTTTTCATCAGCATCTTTGACTTGTGAATGTTTTTGATTCATTATTGTATCTGGATAGTGTTCGCATATTATCACACACTAGTTCGAATCGCAAGCGTAGTGTAGGTATGTGCGATAGTATAGATACATATAATTATATATACTGTCTCGTGTGTCCCTGTATAAGATGGCAAACGTCACTGTCACTTACGAAGTGGTTACTCTGTGGTCAATGGTCTGTACTGGTACTGACACGAAATACAGAGGTCACTGACATGGCGGAGGCCGAATGGCGGATACCTACAACAGTGCATATACTATTAGATAATACGTGGGTATTGTCGAGCCAGTGAAACTATAATTATATTAATACACATCGGATCTCCTACAGCAAGAAAGCCAAGACGTGAATTTTTTGCCCTTAAATTATCGCTAATTATTTGCAAGACACCCTGTATATTACGCCTATTTGGTACCGTCATAATGTTGATTTTGGTGGGAAATATTTAAAAAAATTATAGAAATTTTATTTCGGGACGTGCAAGAAAAAAATTGGTTGTCTGTAAAGTCGGTTTACGGACAATGGTTTTACGTGATAACGTCTATTTCGTAGAAGAATAAATGATTTTATATAGAATAAATGATACACACATAAACTTACGCCTTTTTCCCATATAATAGCTTATAATATCCCGCGTATCTAGCTAGATTATAATATTAAATTTCATACTAACTATACGATTTTAAACATATTTGAGTTGAAAATTTGGTTTAAATCGTTTTAAATATCAGGAGCTGCGCGACATCTATGATTTTCTTGACTACAACTAAAGTCCGAGTCGATGTACTGTGTAAAGTTCTTTCAAGTAGTTCATACCTATAAACAGAGATGACGCTATTGTAGATTTTCGTTTTCATATAATAATAATACGTACGAGCTACGAGAAATCATTTCTTTTCAAAAGATTGTAAAATAAAATAAAAATGAAATGAAAAATGCCTTCCAAGCGGACCGATTACGCTTGAGTGGGAGAGAGACGGCCGGTCTAGCGTGCCTCTCTCTCTAATGCTGCGCGCGCTTCCGTGACGTTACTCCGGCCGTTACTCGGTTTTCGTGAATGCCTCTCAGGCTCATCGTCTTTATAAACGTTATCACGTTAAAATAGACAGTTAAAAGCAAGAGCTTTTGACATAGAAAATATGAGTGATTTAAGTGGTAGTGTTCTTGCAAAGATACTCGAATTTCCGTGGCGTGTCGATGAAAATTATACACGTAAACATATACAAGATATACCATAGTATATCACATAATATGTGATACCAGGTAATACCCATAATAGGTATTATTATACCTAATATCCATTTATAATATTATATTATAATAATAATGTTAGATAATGTATGAATTAATATCCTGTAAGACCGGCCACTTATATACCTATTTAAATTCAGAAAAACAAATTAAATGTAGGCAGGTAAATTAAAAGTAAAACTGTATTGGATTAATAGAGAATCCTTTGTGTTGTTTATTGAAACTGAAAACTGTTCGATCGCGCGCCTGATTGATCACTTCAATTTAAATTTAAAATGGCGGAACACAAACGGCGGGAAACGATACACAGCTAATTAAAATGGGAATTCCTGAACGTAATTCGACGAATTACAATTTTAAACATTCAATAAATGTTTGCGTTGAGTAAATACAATTTATTTTAAACCTAACTGGTTTTTAAGTATATTTTAATTGTTATAATTACCTCTAAACATGCCTTGACAAAGAAAAAATAACTGGTGTGACAGTGTGTATTGATTTTTAATTTATTTTTAAGTTATGAAGGGTAAACTTTTACCTCGTAGAAGGTTTTTGGGTCGCTTCATTCAAACTGCTTCTTTGACGGTTCAGAAACACGTTTCTAAACTTGGAACTGTTTGTGTAGCGGGAAGGTTCTACCGTATAGTTACTATACATGCACTATAGTACTAGACAATGAATGATGCACTTGAATATAAACTATTGTTAACAAGCGCTCCCCCCGCGGCTCTGCTCGCGTTTTCCGGGATAATAAATACCCTATATCTTTTTCTGGGTAATGGTCTATCTGTGTAAAAAGTTTCACTAAAATCCGTTCAGTAGTTTTTGCGTGAAAGAGAAACAAACAACGATGCAAACTTTCACATTTATAATATTAGTAGGATTATAATTTTAATATTACACACGACATAATTCCCCCATTACCTTTACTCCATCCGATGTCCCGACGCATGGGACCATCTATCCCTTCGTTGAACACATCTCACGAACGACGCGCTTTGCTTTGTTTTTATTATGCGTACCGCGAAGAACTGGAATGTTCTCGTGTCTGTGCCCGTTCTAGTCTTTTCACGTTTATTCTGATAATAGGTCATAAACACAACTAATAACTTTAATTCAAGTTAGTGTTTGGAAAGCGACGCCAAAACATGAGCACATTTTCGCTTCAGCGCGTTGTTTTAGTTGTTATAGAGTTTATAGACAGTCATTATAACTTGTCAAATAACTTCTAACAGTCGGAAACTCGCTTTCAAGTCCAACATTTTAACGGTTCCTAGCTCAGATTGGAATTTTGTCGTATAATATGTGTTTATCGCTTATTGACTTTACAATAAAAAAAAAGCAAAGCAACAACCCATAATTGTCCCACTGCTGGGCTCGGGGCCTCCTCTCACAATGTGAGGGGTACAGGCCATAGTCTACCACGCTGGCCAAGTGCGGATTGGTAGACTTCACACACCTTTCAAAGTCAAAATATTTTATTCATATAGGTATCATTGATACACTTATGCACGTCATTTTTTGGCTTTTCGGAAGGTGCTTTGTCATGGAGGAGAAGAAAAGCCTAAAGAAACTCCTCAGCACATCTTTTAAAAAAATATTACAAAAATGATATTATCATACAAAAGTTTACTATTCTGAGTGGAACTGGTTGCAGAGCTAATCATTTCCATGCGTCTTTGTCATTTAAATACTCGTTTACACTATAATATCCCTTGCCTAACAATTGTGTTTTTACACGTTTTTTGAAAGATTCTATTGGCAAGTCACGTATTATTTTTGGGATTTTATTATAGAAATGTACACCAAGCACTATGAAAGATCGTTGCACTTTACTTAGGCGGAACGAAGGCGTAACTAATTGATACATTCTTTTTGTTTGGCGATTATTAATATCAAAATTTTGTTTATACGCGTTTATATTCTTCCTTATAAAAACTACATTATTGAAGATATACTGGGAAGCTACTGTAAGTATACCTTGAACTTTTCACGCAAAGATTCCCGAGACTTAAGTTTATAGATAGCCCTAACAGCCCTTTTTTGGAGAATGAAAATTTGTTCTATATTGGCTGCTTTGCCCCACAGCAAGATGGCATATGACATAACACTGTGGAAATAAGCAAAATAAACTATCCTAGCAGTTTCGACGTCAGTATACTGCCTTATTCTCCTAACAGCATAAGCAGCCCTACCAAGTTTTGTCGCGAGATTTGTTATATGTGGGCCCCATTGAAGTTTACTATCTAAGGTCACCCCTAAAAATACCGTTGATTCCTCCATATGCAATGTTTCATTATTTAGTTTAAGAGATTTGCTGACTTTTTTAACATTAGGTAGCACAAACTCTATACATTTAGTTTTTTTTGCATTTAAAAGTAAGTTATTGATAGTGAACCAACGCGACACATGCGAAAGAGCACTATTTACGTCGTCGAAATTTACTTTATTCCTTTCACACTTAAATATTAATGATGTATCATCAGCAAATAGTACAATATCCGAATCTTTGAGAACATTATGGAGAACTCTCAGGTGTGCAGGTTTCCTCACGATGTTTTCCTTCACCGAAGCAAGTGATAATTAACGCACATAATATTTGAAAATTAGAGGTGCGTGCCAGGATTTGAACCCGGGCCCCCGCGTTCGGGAGACTAACGTTCTAACCACTAGGCTGATACACTGCTGACTTTACAATACTGTACCAATAATTTAATTTCATTAGTTACAACATAAACAACAACATAATATTTACACTAGTTATATAAAATAAAAATAAATACTTAATAGTAAAAGTAAAATTTATTAAAATAAATGTAGGTGTATAACTAGGCCCCTGCGGTGCAGTACCTGAGGGAACATACCAAAACCACGTAACCCATTTTTTCCAACTTTTTACCCCCCTTCCCCCCCCCTTCGTGACCATCCGTAGTATATAAGAAGATTCCCCCCCTCCCCCCTAGTTTTCACGTGGTAATTGATAAATACGGTTTTCAATACTTTTTTGCAAAAACAGAGTTAAAAAATAATAATTTTTCTTATATTTGACGACTTGTGTGGCGCAATGGTTGCTAAAATATTGACTACGTGACAAAAACCTAAACCCCCCCCTCCCCTCTGTGACCAATCGTGGTGTTTTGAAGACCCCCCTCCCCCCCTAAATGAGGCACGTGGTTTTGGTATGTTCCCTAAAGCGCCCTGAAAACGTTCAAATATATTTGTCAAACTTTACGTTTTGTTTGTACGTTTTCATTAGGCATGGCACATTTCGCGTATCGCTGGTTTTATCGCTCGCGATAAAATTTTCGCGTGTCGCGCGAGTGACATAGAACGGAACGCCCTGCTACATATCGCGAGCGCGATATAAGTTCACGGCTCCATATCACGTGACTCGCGAGTAGTCGCGAGTCACCGGCCAAGCTACATTATATACCTATCACAGAATTCCATCGTGCGAGAGAGAGAAAGCAATATTTGTGATTTGAGCGACACAGTGCCATCAGCTTGAAGAAAGAATTTGTTTAAGTGAAATTGCATCTTATTTTCAACGGCATTAGACTTTAGTTTGTCTGATTTTTTTAACTTGCTACGTTACAAAAACTTCAAATGAAAATAAGTCTTATTTTAAACACGGTAAGGTTTTTATAGAACTATGTAGATACTTGAAATTGTTTTTAATGCTAAAATCAAGTCGTGATTCGTGATGCGGTAAGATTTTACTTCACTCGTGATGTAATTTTTACTTAAGTCCGATTTACACGTATTAGTAGTAAAGTAGATAACTAAATTTTAAGTAAATTAATACGTGTAAACAACCAATTTAATTACTTTTTAATTTAAACCTCCAATTATTAATCTACAGTTTTTTCTTAATCTTTATATTACTAGCGCCATCTATTTTATTCACTGCGTAATAGATACCAAACTTAGGAATAAACCGTCTACCACCAAAAGATGTCTCTGAACAAAATACACTTTACAAACAAAGTCAGAAATTAAAAATTATTATGAGTTCAAATATGCTACCGATGACCATTTAAAGAGATTTAAAAAAAATATATACGATTTTAAAAATAAACATGAATCTGAAAATCAAGAGTATGTGCAAATTGAAAACGAGGCAGTTTTGGTAGAAATTGTGTAAAGGAGATGTTCAAAAGTGGTCCTTCATTCCGAAGAAATTTGTACAGCCATAATTTATATTTCATTTGAAAGCATAATATTTTCTAATCTACTTGAAATTTTAAGACGTATATTTTATTGATCCTCCATATTTTGGAAAATTGATGAAATATATTCATCATAATTTGAAGGTGGAAAGGAACGCAAAGGATTTTTTCTAACAGGTACATACGTCCTTTTCACGAATTATGAACATATCTGAGGTCCACCTATTATATTATTATGTTTTCAATACATAACTATTATATTTAACGTTGTAAATCGGTGTTGTAAATGTATTAAATAATAACATTAATTGTAAACCAAAATCATGAAAGTCATGAAACGAAACGACATAATTTGATATTATTAACTGTCAGTGTTGAGTGTCAAATGTCAATCAATCAAATTCAATTGTCAAATGTCAATATTGGACTGAACCATGGATATATTACTCTAACTGGATAAGTAACTTTGTAGAGGTACCTGAAGATTGATGACATCATATCAGAAGTACCAATTTTGTATTGTGTCCATGTTATCTACAGTCCCAGGATATATCATTAGATTGTGATTTTTTATAATGATATAAAATCATCCAAGATTAATTACAAATATTATTATAATATAGATGTACCGTAATTATGTACCTTTATTTTCAATTTACTCTTAATGCAATAAATTAAATTCGGTAATTTTGAAGAAATTCAAATAAATTGATCTTCAGGTACCTCTACAAAGTTACTCATCCAGTTAGAGTAATACATCCATAATCAAAACAAAATGTCAACGTTAAATCATCACTCAATGTTACTGTCAGTGTCAGGTTAGAGTTGCCAGAACTTAAAAGTGCCCAGTGTGGCTAGCTTTTCATCTATCTACGGAAATTCAAACACAAATAAAAAAGGAGGGAGGATGCTTTTTTTTATTTTCACAAGCTTGTCACAATTGGAATAATTTTCACTTTCTCCACATCCAAGTTTTGTTTTTGTACAAAAGGACCAGCCCCCATATACATATTTTACATCTCCTTTGATTTACGAATACAAGTATAATTTTCTTACTATTTTATGTAGTTTTTAAGAAAAACTGTAGATTTACAGTAATTTAAGTAGAATTTTACAGTTTTCTACAGCTTTTTGAAAGCTTCTTTACAGTTTTAATGTCTATTTCCGCCAATACCATGGATATATTACTCTAACATTGATATGTTACTCTAGAGTAATATATCCATGGAATCGTCTATGGATATTAACTGCCGCCAATAAATATCGCGATTGCGCGATTTATCACAGGTGATATAGCAGTGACAAAAAAAAAGAACTTCGCGACGCGATCGCGAAATAAAAGTAGCGATATTTCCCATCGCTAGTTTTCATCAAACATCAGCGCACACATACCAACAAGTTTGGCAAACAAGACTTCACTCTCAAAGCAGTTTTCGCCGTGAAGTGACGCTCCGACGTTCAGATAAGTAACGTTGACAAAGCATTTCTTGCATTAACTTTGGCAATATGTATAAAAAAGAAGTAAAGAAGACGTTGGACACGAGAATGGTTAAAACTAAGAGATAGATTTACTCATGAAAATTTTTTTTTTTTTTATATCATATAAGTTAATGCTTGACTACAATCCCACCTGATGGTAAGTGGCGATGTAGTCATGGATGGTAAATCGCATTAACTTAGTAAAAACCTATTCACTCTTGCCTTAAAGACACTCACATTGTAATCGAGCGGAAATAAATAAAAAAATAATTAAAAAAAATAATAATAAATTGCTGAATGAAATATTGCGCACAGACCCTGATGACTACCGTAACTTTCTTGGAATGAACAATAAAACATTCAACGACTTGCTAATGTCAGTTGGCCCTCTAATAGAAAAAAAAACAATCATGCATCTATTCCAGCATCTCAAAGGCTATCGATAACGCTAAGATTTCTAGCAAGTGGAGCCGATTTTAAAGATAGAAGGGATATAAATTGTAACAAAATACTCCTTGTCACTCAAATCACACATTTTTTCACGCGAAAATGGCGAGTTTGTTTGGCAAACGTACGCCGTCAATCAAAATTTTCAAACATACAGCCAAACACGTAGTTTGCTTGACAAACATGTCAAACATGACCACAGATTGTCAAATAATTTGCCAAACACGTAAAATTTGACAAATTATTTGAGCGTTTACAGGGCGCTTAAGATGCTGGCAGCATTCCCTCGCTGTATGGCAATACTAAAGCGCCCTGTAAACGCTCAAATAATTTGTCAAATTTTACGTGTTTGGCAAATTATTTGACAGTCTGTGGTCATGTTTGACATGTTTGTCAAGCAAACTACGTGTTTGGCTGTATGTTGTTCATTCTAAGAAAGTTACGGTAGTCATCTGGGTCTGTGCGCAATATTTCATTCAGCAATTTATTATTTTTTTTATTTTATTATTATTTATTTATTTTATTTTTTTATTTATTTCCGCTCGATTACAATGTGAGTGTCTTCAAGGCAAGAGTGAGTAGGCTTTTACTAAGTTAATGCGATTTACCATCCATGACTACATCGCCACTTACCATCAGGTGGGATTGTAGTCAAGCATAAATTTATATGATATAAAAAAAAATCATGAGTAAATCTATCTCTTATTTTTAACCATTCTCGTGTCCAACGTCTTCTTTACTTCTTTTTTATACATATTGCCAAAGTTAATGCAAGAAATGCTTTGTCAACGTTACTCATCTGAACGTCGGAGCGTCACTTCACGGCGAAAACTGCTTTGAAAGTGAAGTCTTGTTTGCCAAACTTGTTGGTATGTGTGCGCTGATGTTTGATGAAAACGTACAAGCAAAACGTAAAGTTTGACAAATATATTTGAACGTTTTCAGGGCGCTTAACACGCTGAGCAAGAAAACTGCCAGCTTATTGACTTGTGTTCTGTCGTTGAAGAAACTAGCGCTCTGCTTGTAAGCAGTAGCTGTAGCATTCGCGAGCGTTTCCTGGGATTATAAGTACCTAACGTGTGGTTCCAGATCGTCGTCTACCTGTGTGTGTTTTCATTAAAATCTGTTCAGTTGTTTTTGTGTGAAAGAACTTCAATACATCTTCCAAGTTTTACATTTGTATTATTAGTAGCTTAATAAATAAACACACTCAATCCCCAACTAACAATTTCTTTTGTTGGTGCCATGGTCAACTCATATTATAACGTCACCGACAGCCACGAATTGAGAAAAAACATATTTTCATTACAGAAAATGTCAAAGTCAAAGTCAAATTGTTTATTTGCTAGAACATAGTTTACATAATAATTATAGTTGCTACAAAATTAGTCCATCCGTATGCTCTGCCTAGGGAGGCGTGCAAATATCTATGTATTTACATTAAACATTTATTATAATATTCTACTAGTTAAATATAAAGTGTAGTAGTAGTTATATGTCAGTAAATAATCAACAATTCGTCTGCAATAAGAATCAGCATCAGTGATGCCATTAGTATTTCTGATGATTAATAATTTTTACATTATTATAAAATTAATAATTTCACCATTTCTTTCTTGACCAGCGTCGCTAATATTTTTAGTATTTCCTACTTATCCACGAATAGCGGCTTACTGTGCTCGTCAGCTCATTCGGCGATTAGCATAACAAAAAGAATCTGAAATGTAAGCAGAAATATCAAAGCAAATGGTGAGGAGAGCAGGAATTTGAATAAATCAGTAGACATTAGCATAATGAAAATGACAGCCGGTAGGCCGGTACTTATAACTTGCATAATAAGTTATTTTATAGGCAATGAAGATGGATGTAATGTACGGGAAAAGTTATGAGATGATTCAAAATTGTATAGAGAGGGCTTGGTTGAGGTATTCTTACAGAGTAAATTTTTCAAGTGAGCGTGGCTGGCCAAATCCAAAACTATGAGGAATAGCGAAAAGTGGTCAAAGGAGTCTCGGGGCCGATTTTGATGAAAACTAAAACTGCATCATTAGATTTTTGAAAAACACGTTGATTTTGAAAAAAAAATCACCCTGTATTATTGAACGATACGCTAGTGTCGCTAACAAGAATGAAATTCTGGGAAGTAACGACACATAAAAAATCAATATTCCAGGCCAGGAATTGAACCTGGTGATTTGGAAAAAAAACGCATCTTGTATTATTACACCATTCTATAGTGTTTTTAACAAGGATGAAATTCTAGGATGGAATTGGATCCGTTGATTTAAAGAAAATGCACCCTGTATTATTACACCATTCTATAGTGTTGCTAATAAGGATCAAATTCTGGGAAGTAATGACATAATAAAATGGAAAACTTAATTTAAAAGTAAAAATATAAATCTTCTTTATTAAACAACAAATAAGCCTTTTTTAATTACTGTCCAATATATTATAATAATAGTTAGTTCCGTTTTTACTTCCAATCTCATAGGAAATCCCATAGGTCGGATTTTTTGAAATTATAATAATAAATTAAACTTGTAGTCTAAATTTCAGCATTCTAACTGTTAGGATTTGTTCTGGATTGATGAGCCAGTCCGTGTAACAAAATTTTCTCTTTTATACAGACTACAGACGAGCTATTTCTGCCTTTTCAGCCGTAAACGTAAACTTGGCCATATTTACATAATTTGAATAAATTTGTTATAAAAACGACGATTATAATTATACAAGGATTAGCACAAAATAAACAAATTAGTTATAATTGTCAATTATGATCTGGAACTTTTAAAATTAATTACTTTTAAAATATTTCAATGACTCATGAACTAAATTGCCAACTTCCTCAATCCTCTGACTAACCAATAATAACCAATAATAACCAATAATAAGTAATAAATAATAAATTAATTAATAAAAATATATCTTCTTGCTAGCTGAGCCTCGCGGTTTCAGCCCGCGTTAATTTGTGGAAAAATACTACTAAAACATGATGTTATTATAGCATATAGCCTTCCTCGATAAATGGACTATCAAACACAAAAAGAATTTTTCCTATGGCACCAGTAGACAGTTCCGGAGATTAGCGCGTCCAACCAAACAAATTCTTCAGCTTTTTATTAGTATAGATTAATACCTAATAGGTACTAATAGCTATTTACTACAGCCCCTAATCGAGGCTAGTCAGAGATGTACATGGGCAGTATAAACTCATTTATATCCTTGTCCTTGTTTTACGAGAGCAAAGTTCAAACTATCATTGCTATCATTGCTTTGAAACTACTATTACTTAACAATAAACTATTTCCTAATAAATTGAACATGTATTTGAGCCGTAATTCCTAATATCACGAACTATAAAGAACTCGATTGATTACGTTTAAACCCCTTTGAGCCCAGTCAACCGCGCTGACCCTCGAATCCCCGTTTACCGTTCCGCGGTCCGTGAAGGCTCGCCGATACATGATTGAATTACTATTTGTAAACCAGATTGTTAGGATAATGTCAAACTTGTTCCGATAATGTTAAACTTATAAAATAATATTATAAAGAGGAAAGTTTCGATTTTCTGTTACTTTGTTTGTTTATAATGGATAAACTAAAAACTACTGAACTGATTTTAAAAATTCTTACCCCAATAGGATATTTCTGAGTGATGCGAGCTATATTTTATGTTTAATAATCTAACATTTTACCAAAAAAATAACCGACTTCAAATGAAGTACGTTGTACTTTTGACATGGATACCATTGTCAGATCTCGTTCAAATTTATGTGGGACCACACGACAAGCACCAGCTTTCGTTTAAAAAAGAATCATCCAAATCGGTTCACCCAGTCCAAAGTTCTGAGGTAACAAACATAAAAAAAAATACAGTCGAATTGAGAACCTCCTCCTTTTTTGAAGTCGGTTAAAAAATAGGGATTTTTACGAAAAAACGAAGCAAAGCGTGGACGGATACTGCCACAGAACATCTAATAATTAGTACACATAAAAATAAAATTAAAGTGTTTGTCTGTCATTTCAAAATAACTCTTTGCTCAACTACTAACAGGAGCTCTGAGAAAAAAATCACTGCCCATTTGAGGACTCAGCAGAAAAAGTAGGGCAAAGGAGCGAATTTCCGAAAAGTTAAAGAAAGGTCAAAATGACGAAAATAGTGTCACTTTTACTAGTCAGTCATTTTTAGGTCAACAAGCTATTTTCCCTCCAAGGTCGATCCGCTATCTACGAGACACCCTGTATACTCATATTTATTTATTTATTTATTAAAGGCATACCAACTAAGTACATAACTTACATTTTACAATGAAAAAAAAAGTATAATCTAACCTTACTTATTATGCACTTAAATTAAAGGTTTGCACAACATTTTTGCATGACATTGTAATCAGAAGGCACGATACAATATAACAAATAAAGATTGCAAGTTTGTAATAAAAAAAAGAGGGCATAATTCAAATGGCTGTCATTGCCTTATGTATTTTTTTCTTAAATATACCTAATGATTCTGCAAAGATATCTATATCGCTGTTATGAAATATAATATTAAAATTTCGTTGCAACACATTAATTGGGGAGTTTAACACATATTTGGTTTTATTGGGATATAAATAAAATGGCTTATACATCCTGTAATATGTTGTCCTGGACAATATTCTGGGTATGCTAATATTGATTTGATTCAAGAGGAATGGGCAATCAATTAATTGATTAAGAAGTTTATATAAAAACACACAACCCAAAGCCTGAATTCTTTTATATAATGGAAGATAGTCAAAGTGGCGCAAGCGGTCTTGATAGTTGTTAAATATGTGATGGTTTCCAGCTTTAAATGATAGTCTTTTTATAAATATTTTTTGTACCTTTTCGATACGTTGAATGTTGTTTTGATAACTGGGATACCATACAAGAGCGCCGTATTCAATGTGACTACGTACGAGTGCACTATACAGAGTCTTTAGAGCCAAAATAGATGTGAACTCTTTAGTGTTTCTCGCAATAAATCCTGACATTTTAAAGCTTTTTTTAATAACATAATTTATATGACCAGTGAACCGTAACTCTGAATCAACCAATACACCTAAGTCTCGTACTTCGTCCACTCTTTTTAGTTCATTACCAAATATATTATATTTAGAGTCGAATTTATTGCGTTTCCTTGAAAATTTGATATGCAAACATTTTTCGATGTTCAAATTCATAGAATTAATTACACACCATTTTGCAACATTGTCTATATCTCTCTGTAACAACTCCTCATCTGACTTATTTTGGACTACTCTAAAAATTTTCAAGTCGTCAGCGTATAGTTGGAACTCTGAGTGTTTAATATAATGCTTGATATCATCTATAAACAGGTTAAATAAAATAGGGCCCAAAATAGATCCTTGTGGGACGCCAGATAAGGGAGTACAAGAATACGAACTGAAACCGTTTATCACTACTCGCATTTTACGGTTTTTTAAATAAGAGCTGAACCATAGCAAGAGCGAACCATTTATATGAAATTGGTGTTTTAATTTGTGAAGAAGTATATCATGGTCTACAAGATCAAACGCCTTGCTTAAGTCACTATAAATCACATCAACTTCCATATTGGAACCCATATGTGACAGCAGTAGTTCAACAAAAGATAATAAGTTAGTAGTTGTTGAACGCCTGGCAACAAAGCCATGTTGTTGCTCGCATAAGATTTGTTTGGTGTGCCAAGTAATATGAGGAGCAATGATTTGCTCAAACACTTTAGCCACCACTGGTAGAATACTGATGGGTCTATAATTCTCAATTAATTGTTTGTCACCAGTTTTCGGAATAGGTACAACAATAGCCTCCTTCCAAACCTCTGGAAATAACCCAACTGTTAAGGATTGATTGAAAATTATTTGAAGAGGAATAGATAAAGGTTTAGCGCATTCAATAAATAAAATTGGAGGAATGCTATCGCTACCACAACCTTTTGATATATTCAATCTTTTCAGGCGACTCTCAATTTCAGTGCTAGTAATTCGTATGTTGTTTAAGCATCTAGAATCGTACGTTGCAATGTGTGGGTCATGATATTGTTGCTTGGAAAGGGGCATTTTATAAACTGACGAAAAATGACTACAGAAGAGATTTGCAATATTAACACCGTCCGACGCTATTTTGTTATGAAGTTTCATGCTTTGGGGTATATTGCTTTTGTTTTTGCGTTTACTCTTGATATATGACCAGAAATATTTCGGATTTTTAATCACATTATTTTGATTATTTTGTATGTATATAGAATAAGACTTATTTATTAAGGAATTACACCTCGCTTTTAACAAATTATATTCATATTCGTCTAATTTATTGTTAAATTTCTTCATTCGAATTCTATGTTTTTCTTTTTCCTTTAATAATTTAATAGTGTTGCTACTGTACCATATAGGATAATTATTTTTAGTCGAGAGTTTTTTAGGTATTACTTCCTGAATTATTTTATTTATAATGCTATAGAAAATTTCTGTATTTTTATCAATCGTATACGAGGGATCTAATTCTTTGTTCCAGTCCACATCACTTAATTTTTTTCTGATATTATTGTAGTCAGCCTTGTGATATTGTAGTACAATTTTTTTATTATATCGAAGTAAGCTTAGTTTTCCTAGTTTAAGGTCAATTAATTATATTAATTATTATTTATTATTTATTATTATTTATTATATTAATTTATATCCTATCTCGTACCACCATTATAATTTTCATGCATGACCAAAATAATAAATTAAAGAAAATAAATTACTTAATAAGATTTACAACTTTATTAAAAATATATTGTAAATAAAATTTTGATGATAACAAAATTATTAACATTATTCGACTCGACTTAGTATATTTTTTGTGTAATCTAACTAAACATAATCTGGTAGTGCGATCGAGAAAGAACGTCTTTTAATGAAAGGAGTGACAGAGATAATTGAATATATTATCTCAATCAAAACCAATTTATTCTAATTTGAATACATTAGAATTTAGATTAAATCCGAATTTACACAGTGGTAAATTGAATTTTCTATTCGGTTCATAATTAAAGTCGGTAATTGCGACTTTGTACAGTGAGGCGTAATTAAACAAATATTGTTTGTAGAAATTAAGATTTGGGTCTATCTAAAATCTTTTACGCAGAAATAGGGAAATGTGATTTTTATTGCGTTGGTAATAATTTTATTTTACTAGTTACTGCCTCGCTAACTTAGGTATATAACTTTTCCTTAGTACAACCACGAAATACCATTTTATATGGATTATAAATTGCTATAATAATGACACCCATATTGTGTAATGGTTAGCATGGCGAACCGCCGCGCCGTATCAAGGTTCTTGGGTTCGATTCTCAGCGAAGCGAAAATTTGAATAATGAGCTTGAAATTCTGTTCTCAGTCTGGGTTTAATTCTTGTCTTAGATATATGTTGTCCAAAATACCCACGACTGAGAATGTGTGGCATTATTTAAAAAATGTGTGATATTTTTTGTGAACTAATTGAAATAAAACGTTCCTTCCAAGTCTTCCAACCTATACAATATATATAAATGAATAAAATTGGAGTGTCTGTTTGTAATATTAAAATAACCGCTTTTTATTAAGTGCATCTGGATATCTGGATGTATACACGGTATATATACCAAAACAACATTTGTCTGTCTGTCTGTTTATTTCGGTTAATCTCTGAAATGGCTGGACCGATTATGACGGGACTTACACTGGCAAATAGCTAATGTAACAAGGAGTAACTTGAGGCTATTTTTATTTTAGAAAAAAATAGTTTTAGAAAAATAACGCGATACGAAGTTCGCTGGGTCAGCTAGTATACTATAAATACAGTACACACTTATCAGCCTGTATCTTCGTAGAGTATTTACCTTGTAACCCTTACAAAGGGTATATAGTTACCGGTATTCCAAGGGTAGTTGTAAAGGATCTGGGGGCACAGTAGTGCCCCCGCCAAGTCGAGCAAAAAAGCGGCACGGCCGTACTATCCTTTTCTCGAAGCAGTTCAGGCCATTTTCGAACCCCTAAAACTTCGTTCGCGGTCAGTCAGATTATGGTTGTGTTTGTTACTGAGGACAGTTCTGCTTGCTAACACAAAAAGTAATAGAAGTTAAGATCTGTCGTAACTCGTAAGCGATATCGTCTTCACATGATTTCATTGAACTCTGAACCTTTGTTCGACCAATCGTTTACGATGAGAGCAGTGGAACTAAAGATATTGATAACGTCAGCAACGAGAATAAATAAGAGTTGAACCAAGCAATTGGCTAAGAACTTATGAGACTAACCTGAGAGTCAAGTCAACTCAACGTCGTTTCACTCCGCTTCAAGTATTATACTTACCTAGTCTTGCCATAAATACTGAAACAAAGAAAAAGAAATCTACGAGTATTGCGAATAACATTTATTACTTTCACAGCGTGTTAGTTTAATACATAAATATAAAACAATTTAAAATATAAAAATCTTATTCGAAGTGGTCTCCATTGGCTGCAATACTGTCCTTTAAACGTTGAGGCCAGTTATCAATAGAAGCACGCATTCTTTCCATGGGAAAATTCTTCACTGTCAATCGTACGGATTGTTTTAGGGACTCAAAATTATCATGGCGTTTAGAGCAAGCCGTACTCTCTAAAACTGACCATAAATCATAATCCAGCAGATTAACATCGGGACTAGACGACGGCCAGTCTTCAGCTCTGATGAAGTCCGAAACGTGCGTTTCCAACCAAGACTGCGTAGACCGAGCTTTATGACCCGGCGTCGAGTCTTGCTGGAAGGACCATTCTTGGTTATTGAGCATGGTGTTTTTAAGGTGCTTCACTACCTTCTCAAGAATGATATCTTAACATTGACGATGGAATGAAACTTAATAATTGTAATCATAAACTTAAAATGGGTTATAGCTGATAGAAAAGCTAATTTCGGACCATAATCGGGTTACTCTAAAAGTTCTGAACTAACATACGCTGGACCGCTGGAATCGTAAAACTTTTGATTGAACGCTGAAAACGATATTATAACTACCAATATCGTTTTACTCACTTAATATTATTATAATTCTCACACAGAATTAGAGCATCTACTCAAAAGAAGCCAGAATCCAAAATTACTTAGTTTAGTAAAAAATCTACCTAACATCTCTTTGCTCATGATTTGAATGCAATTTTAATGAATCAGAACCAACCATCTACTCATAAAAGCCATTATAACAAACCATGATATTTCATATAAGTGCTTCAGTTAAACTGATACCTCGCTTTGATGAGTTTGAAGTAAAAGGAATAATAAAGCGGTCTGCGTTGAGTCGCGACTCGCGAGCTGATAACTTTACGACGCTCTAAAAACAGGCGATAAAACTGCTTGAAATCCTTGGCCCAGGAACAGTTCTGATCGCGAATCTTTGTTAATGTTTTCAATGGACTGGCTGAAGGAGTATAAAACTGAAATGTCTATAAACTTGAAGAGTGATTCAGAGAAAATATTCACAAAGCGGTTAATGGTTGTATCTGGTAGATTTTGGGATTCTAGTGAAGCAATTTTGACCGAGTGAAGCAAGCGAGCGCGGTCTGTAATGCCCATACAGTACATGATCAAGTATACTTGTCAAGTTTGCAACGGTCTTGACGTGGTATCCCGTGAAAATCCAGTGACCCAAAACCAAAACCATAGCCAAAGCCAAAGCCAAGCCCGTTATATTGATGTTTCCCTTCAGTCACCGCTAGGCCAGCCAAGCCGGTGTGGGTCTCCGGGCGGTGAAATCGGGGGGTACCATCGCCCAGTTGGAGGAGACCCCCGAGACGGCTGACTTGTCCCGTGTTCCGGCACGCCAGGTTGAATGGTGAGTGGCACCATTGGTAGGCGCCCCACAAGATGGGCCCGAGTCCGGGCAACCGTCGACGGAGCAGCGGAAGTGTGCGAAAGCGTTCCCGCAGCTCCGCCGGAAGACGGTGAGGAGGAACACCGCTGGTTTTTTGCCGGTAAGAGTCCGGCATAACCCGACAGCGCCCCCCCGCGCCTGTCGGGTATCCATGAAGATTTTCCAGCGATAATAAAGTCACAGCCAGAGGTTGAAGGGAATACATCAATATATTTACGTATATGTAATATCCATTTCCATAACAATACTTTTTGGGTAGAAGAAAAGAGTAAATTATGTGAGATTGACGGTCGGGCTGTCTTTGTTTTTATGAAGGTATCAATGGAAAAAGTAAAAGCTAATACCAGAAATTGTTGCCTTTAATTCGTTATTCTTATACTAGTTTTAACTTTACTTAGTATGTTACAGTGAAAATTTCGCATATATTCCGTAGTTTATCTTACTAAGTTTATGCAAATAAATATTCAAATATTCTCAACGGTCGTTCTAAAACTCTGTATATACGTCATTATTTAAGTATGTCATAAAATACGCCACATTCCGTTGGGTAAATAATATTCACCTCCAACCATTTAAGGCTGTAAAAGAAAATATAAAAGGTCGACCAAACGCGGTTTTCCAATTACGAGACTCGCGCGAAACAAAGTGGAAAACTGAAACATGGCTGACTGACACTAATAACACATAGGGTTCTGATGTTTGTGGAAAACAATTTAATGGTTTAAAAACTAAATAAATTGTTTTATTAAAAGAAAGAGTGCAAAAACCATTTCTTTGGCACTTAAGCTATCAATGTAACTTGGCTAAACGATTACCATCATATCAAGACCGTCTTAAACATTTTAAATTAATCAGCCTTAAAGAACGCAGAGATTTTCTTGACGTTGTATTTCTGTATAAATTAATTAATGGCGAAATTGACTGCCCCGGCATTCTAGAAAAAATAAAACTAAACGTGCCTTTTAAAACACCTAGACAATCAAAACATTCGCGAACGTTTATCTTAAACATAGCCAAAAGTAATCTTGGTCGTCACTCAACTCTCAACAGAATACAACGGCAGTACAACTCTCTGGCCAAATCAACAGAAATGGATATATTTAGCAATAAAATTTTCACTTTTAAAAACTGTGTTAAGAAATCTTTAAGCAATAGTCAATAGTCAGCATTTATTTTGTATTCTATTTTTATTTTTACTTTATATACAATTTTTTTTTAATTAATTTTTTTAAATACGTTATTAAAAATTGATTAAGTACCCATTATAATTTTTAGAAATTGTATTTATGTTATATTTCTTCGTCCACGATGCATGCCGTGGTAACCTATAATTAAGGCAACATTTAATCCTTAAAATATTTGTCTCTTGTATTTTTGTATACCTAATGTGTGTCTTGTTGGTTATCCATAAATAAATAAAATAAAATAAAAATAAAAATTGAATACCAATACATAGGTTCCAATCTAGATACTAATAAACCTAAATATAACTGTGATGTTGACCTTTATCCCTCGTCTAGAGGCCAACCTGAGTGGAGTATCAGATCATGCTTATAAATAAGTTTCTTGTCATCAGAACTAAAGGAATATGAAAAATTTCAACTCCTGAGGATAAGAGGAAGTACTTAGGTCTAATCAAGCTTGCATTATTTGAGCCACATAAACGGGGTAAGCTAAATAAAACCTAATAATTCGTGACAAAAAATAACCGGCTTCAAAATTAGGGATAACTCAAAAACTACTTGTCAGATTTCGCTCAAATTTAAGTGGGACTACATGACAAGCATCAGATTTTGATTAAAAAAAGAATCATCAAAATCGGTGTCAAAATCAAGTTTGCAGCGGACTTGATGCGGCCTAGTTTTCATGACCGAAGTTTACTCGATGCCGCATCAACTCCGCTGCAAACTTGATAAGTACACTAGATCGTGTATGACCATAAACTTGATCGTGTATAGCCAGGCCTACAGCACCGAACTCTAAAAATACGGGAAATGTAACACTAAAAAAATGTCTCTCAAAACGTTTGTGTCTCCATCAACCGTTTTTATTTGTCGCAGCCTTGTGGTTACAGTGAGCGTAATTATTTGTTTGAAACTAAAGACAATATTTTACTACCTTTGAATGAAACAATCCCTACATTACAATTATATTTAAAAACTATAGATACGTCATGCCCTTACAAATCAACCAAAATATATGTCCCGAAAAGAGCTACAACACACACGTTTATCTTTTGTTTCACTACACCAATCACACTACAATAATACACGAAGGCATTTTAACGTTGTATGTCAAATCTCAAGCTCTTCTGACGACAACAAAACTGCCTATTGTCTTGTATTGACAGAGCGACTAGACCGAGCAGACGAGGTCAATTGACCTCTCTTTCGATCTTTATCTTCGGCGCGCTATCTACCTGTTTTTTACTTATAATATCATTGCTACACATCGAGCACATCGATGTTGCTACATTAGCAGAATGTTGGCTTTGACCCATTATTAGACCTACGGGTCTCTCGTCTTAAGGAGACTGAGGGCATACCCCACCACGATACTTCAGTGCTGATTGACGCCTTTAAGTGCCCTCTGAAGCACCCATGCAACCATGAGGAATTATCCATCAATTCCTCCCAGTATCCAGTTGAATAGATCGTGGTTAGGGGTAACCTGCGATGTAGAGGCAGGTGTTTGTTTTTAACATTTAGAACTACCTATTTTCTAACCCCGACGCAAAACATATAGGTATTTAGACTTGTGATTGTATCTTTGTGTGTCTGTAGCTCCATATCAGATGAATAAATTTTGATTTAGTTTTATGTACATGGCTTTGTTTCAAAGGATGAGAATCGTTTTAACTTAATAGAGTCATATCATAAAGTATAGATAGCGAACCAATAACAATGTATTTTTGAAAGTAATATGCAGGCCTTTTATCGTAAAAACAATACGCTAAGTGGTCCATAAAACGAAAGCTCCGAAAAGCTGCGTGAAACCTGCCACATGCTGACGTCACGATTCTATCATCAAGGTGTTTCCACAATATTAAATTATCTGCTTCTAACATCTAGAAGTTATTTTATTCTTCTTTTCTATTCCTTGCCAGGCAAATGTGGTGCGTAGGTTGTTGCTGATTGCTGATGTACATGGGTGACGAAACCCACTTGCCATCAGGTGGATTTTCAGCTCATTTGTCGGCTATACATAAAAATTCAATTATAGTAATTTTACCCCGCTTTTGAACTAAACAATCATTGACATATAAGTATTATTATGCTTTGTTTTTAATCGGTACTCAAGTTTTCTAGATCCAGTTCCTGATAAAACATGCTTATACAGTTCAAGAATCACTCACGAATCAACAAAATTCCAAGTCTAATTTATTTATTGCTTGATTTACATGAAAATTTAGAGAATTCTTTTTTTAAAGTAAAAAATGTAACCCTTTGTTGTCTGTCTATCTGTCAACCCCCTTTTTCTCAGGAAAGCGTCAGGGTGTCGGGTTGAAATTAATATTTAATTATTTAATACAACAGTCTAAAATCCCTCGAAGCTGTGAAAAAATCAAGCTTCTAAAGTAAACGCAGTCCAAAAATACGGGAATCTGCCGTATTTTGATTTATTTTAAAGGAATCAGAATCTCTTTTAAAGGAATCAGACAGAGAGCAGTTAGAAGAGATTCATTGAGATGTTAAACATTCATTTACTTGTCAGTTATTTATTCAAATAATGTTATACATATAATTAAGAGTAATGTGTCCATGCCTTTAAAGATGGGTACTCAATAAATTTGAGTGCAATTTATACGACAGATAAACCTCGTAAGCTCAGAAATTGATGACGTCACACGTTCATCGTTGCTCTGAGCACACTGTCATATTATTTGATGACGTGTGAAATGAAAAGACGGATGTTGTAAAATATTGTCTAAGTGTGTGTCCGTGTATATGTGTCTGTATATGTGTCAGTGTCTGTCTGTGGCACTGTAGTTCCTAAATGAATTGACCGATTTTAAAGCTGACGTGATCGGGATAGTTGGCAGCGATATTTTGTGAAATGCCAAAAGATTTTAAAATTTATAAATAATGAGTATTTACGAGTGTTTCATATGAATAACTGTAATAACTTGTTTTGCAATCACATTATTTATGATATTATTGTGTTCTCTAGGAAATCTGGTATTTTCCGTTAGATCGTACCAAGCTATTCGGGGGCACGTTGCAGTTCGTCAAACTCAACAATCTAACCAGATCTTGTGTTCTTGTCCCCAGGTGGTGGTGATGGGCAGCAGCACCACATCAGACAAGACGATCAACACCAGCACTGACTCCGCTGCCACCGCCATCACCTCCGTAACCGGTACAGATGACTCCATGGACGCAGATTGCGAGCCAGCTGAACCTCCACATCAACCCCCGAGCCTTATAGACATAGATCCCCCCAACCATAATCCCCCAAGCACCGCACCACCACACTACCACCGACCCCAGAACAGCTGCGAGTACGAATCCCCCGCTTACACCAACCCACAGTCAGCCACAGATGTCATGGACTCGCCTAGACCTGGTCCAGCAAGATTCATCTTCGACGTTCCCTTACCTGATCCAAAGACGCTAGAGGAACCAAGGCTAAAGAGACCAGATAAATCGAGGAACAAAACCCAAGTCAGCCAAACGAGTGGACCATCTACATCGATACAGATTCCCTACGATCCTAAGATTGAAACGCCCAAAAGTCCAAAAGCTAGCCATAGTAAATATGAGACTCATTTTAAGTTTGATCCAGAACTGGTGAAGGAGAAAAACCGGAGAGGAAGCGAGCCAAGGTTAAAGAATAAGCAGAAAATAGAGAAGCAGGAATATTATAAGGATGAAGTGGCTAAGCTGAGAAGACAGTTGGAGGGAACGGAAGTGTTCACGACGGCCACGGCTCGGAGAAGGTCTTCAGCGCACCAACATTCTGTGCCACCGCCGTCTTCTAGAAGACAATCTACAGGTAATGCTTTAAATATCTGAGCTCCTATCCTTGCTAAACTAACCTCACCTGCTTATGCACTCTGAACAACGGACAAGATATTGCATAATATAAAAAGCTTGCTATCTTGTGCCCAAAGGTAGAAGCGAATCGTAAATTAAATATACAGGAATAAACAATATTTAAATGATGCTAATTTTAAAACTGTCTACTTAAAATCCAATCTTACCTTACCTTGAATGTATCTTAATTTTGTCTTCTCAGTAGGTACGTATTACAACAATTTTACATTCGCTTTTTTTAATCAACTAGTGCAGCTGTGTAATAGTGAATTGGGGGTTATTTCAGCCATGATAACCTCTTAAGTCTTGACAATTTACCTTACCTTAACCCTTTATCATTCCAGCAGCTCAAGTCCACGTGACAGCCAACCCCCTGGACGCAGCAACATCCATGCCAGCAGGTCGTACCACCATCGTAGTTCAACAGCCCTCCCTCTCCCTGGACTATGGGGGATGTTCCACCATCCTGGTCAGGGATGGAGAAGACGGCCGCCGCAAGAGCAGGGTCTGCAGCGACCACATTCAGCAACTCCTTGACGTGACCAGTCAGTTTACTTCGGAAGATCTACATGAGTTTGATAAGAGGTAAGTGGTGTGTAGTGTATCTATGACCTAGTGTATGGGCTTAAAATGGCTTATGAGCTAATAATGGCCTACTGTTGAGCACTGGTATTTCCTGATCAGGAGACCTAGAGCATGCTCCACCATACTGCTCCATTGCGGATTGGTAGAGGGGTTAGTGACCAACTCAAGAGTTGAAAGTTTTTTTTTAATGCTTTGAGCAGGCAAACGAGCAGACGGCTCGGCTCACCTGATGGTAAGTGATCACCGCCGCCCATGGACATTAGCGACACCAGGGGCGTCATCAGTGCGTTGCCGGCCAAGAAGATGACGATAGTTTTCATGCCGCCCGAAAGCTTCACTCCTTTCTTGGTCGGCAACGCGTCGGCGATGAATTTGCTATTACAGATTACCTCTCAGATATTTAATATAATAGACTAAAGTTATCTACAGCCCATATTTTCCTCTTATCTACAAAAACAACGATGTTCGAATTCCGCTAAAAATATACGTAACTTAAATTGTATCCTAAGAAAAGAAAAGTCAAACTTTCTTAATACCGTTCGCGTTCTAAGCTTTTAATATTTATTCACGAGTGACACAAAGGCCCTTCATCTTAAAAATGACGGTGAGAATAATAATACCTAAGGTGAGAGTAAAAGGCTTTCCTCGATGTTATCTGCCTTTCGGAACGTTAATGACGCGGAAAAAATGTACGAGGTAAATGGGAAAACTTTGAAAAACAGGAGTGTTTGTAAAGAGTTCAATTTATGCTGAAGATTTATTGAAAACTATTAACCTGCGCGCTCTTTACTTTAGAATATGTTATCAAGAAGTTTTTATACATTTAAGGGCAATACCTAATTTTACCGTCAAAAATACCCACATGTGGAGGTTCCTTTTCTTTTTGGAAAGGCCACTATTTTAATTTTTTTATTATGTTAGATAACTTAATATCAGGCAAATTGTATGCCCTTAAATTATCGCTAGTTATACTGGACTGGACGCTGTGGATGGCAATTCGAACAGTTCAAAGTTCTTGGTAAGTTAGTAAGTACCATTTACCACATCCGAAATGTAAGAATCCGAATTATCAAGCATTGAGTATTCAAATTTCATGTTAATGACTTTTCATCGTATTATGGGTAAGTTTTTATTGTCTTTTTAAATCAGAAAGACATCTAAAATTTGCAATAGACACATAAAATTGTTAAAACATAAATTACTTTCATAGATAATACTGATCTATAGTTTTACAATTCCTGAAGAGATTCATTTTCTGAGATGAAAATAATTCTAAATGAAATAAGTTACATTTATCAAAATATCATCTAATGTTCATTTTAAGTAATAAGAAATTGAAATTTCCATTAAGGTTATATTAACCGAACTATTGTCACTAAAAAGCATCAGTAATTCGATTGACCGGACTAATCGAAATGACATTAAAAAGTTGCATTAGTTCGGTTGAGCGGACTAATAACCGCACTCCTGCCACTAGACCAATTCGTGCCGTAGTTTTAGTGCGAAAGACCACTTGTTCCGTTTTCGTAACCATTTTTCGTAACCAGCTACGAAAAAGGATTTTTTTTTCATTGTTTCGTAACCGGTTATCAAACAAGAAAAAAAATTGCCGTTTTCATAACCGGTTTGGCAGTAGTTCCGAAAAAGGAATATTTATTTCTTGTTTCATAACTGGTTATTAAACAAGAATATTTTTTCCGTTTTCATAACCATTTGTTAACTTACTACTTAACTTACAATATAGTTTCATCTTCGTATCGATGTTTTAGTTACCAGAAACAAAGGGGTAGATTTAAGAGGATATTATGATAGATAAAGATAACATATTCATCACACGAAACACTTTCCACGTGGGTTCGACTTGCATTTGTCCGTTTTATTTCAAATGTATTATAATTTTAAAAATCACCGCAGAAATCTGATGAAATATTATGATTTTCGTACTCGAAGCATGCGGAACATCGATACGAAGATGAAACTATATTGTAAGTTAAGTAGTAAGTTAACAAATGGTTATGAAAACGGAAAAAAATATTCTTGTTTAATAACCAGTTATGAAACAAGAAATAAATATTCCTTTTTCGGAACTACTGCCAAACCGGTTATGAAAACGGCAATTTTTTTTCTTGTTTGATAACCGGTTACGAAACAATGAAAAAAAAATCCTTTTTCGTAGCTGGTTACGAAAAATGGTTACGAAAACGGAACAAGTGCGAAAGACATGGTGAAAAGACATGGTGGTGCGAAATTAAAATGTGTGCAATTCACACGTGGTAGAAGTGAAACTTTCCAAAATTTTGGTTTCAAGGTAATGAGATGAAAAAGCAATAAATCGAATCTTCTACCTTGTTCCTCGCGCCATCTATGAATACAACTTAGCACTTTTTAAAAGATAACCACGAACATAAGAAAAAGAAAACAATGGTCACTAACGCCATCTCTTAACATAATATGAAGAGTAAAATGAGCAGCTAGCGCCATCTATCTAGCAATAAAACGAATCTTCTATCTTATTCCTCGCGCCATCTATGAATACAACTTAGCATTTTTACTGTCGCGATGTCGTTTTTATTTATTTTAACTGACGAATATTTCTGTCTCATTCTTTCCTGGCTTCATCCTACACATCCGATGCATCCGGTTTGAAATCACAACGATTCTAAAGAAGTTTCACTTCAAATTGGTATTTTCCTTCGCCAAAGCAAGCGACATTAATTTCTACAAGATCGTGTACTGAACACATTTTATTATGATACGGGTACTCACTATTTTGTACAATATCCATCGAGGCGGTTTAAATGATGAGTTTATTGTAATTTAACTCAATTTACTTTTTTATTCAATTTCTGTTCTCGGTCTGGGTGTGTTTCCTCGTCTTTGTATGTTGTCCATGGCACCCACGACACGAGAAATCCTAGTGTGGGGCTATGAGTATGAAGCGTAATTTTTTTATTAAAAAAACATTTAATGGTAGGATTCGAACTAGGGTTTCACAAGCTCTAGTAAACCTCTAAACGGAATCTAAATAACCTAATTCCTGCGATAGCAACATCACGGCTACAAACCTTCAAGTTTTAATTAATTTTACCAACTTTTGTTCCGTTTTTAATTGGAATTTTTCCTGCGAAACAATGTTATTTATGGAAGCGTCGAACGTGTTACAGCTATACCGGATCCTACTCTAATATTATAGATGTGAAAGCTTCTGAGGATGTATGTATGTTTGTTACTCTTTCATGCAAAAACTACTGAACGGATTTTGATGAAATTGTGCGCACAGGTAGACTAAGGTTTGGAATAACATATGGGGCACTTATTATCCCGGAAAACGCGTTTCTATTTGTTAGGAAATGTATTATTTAATTTGTTATATAAGTATTTCTTATTCTTATTTAGCTAGGTATTTAAAGTGAAAGTAAAAAATTTGATCATGATGTATTCTGTTGTCTAATATTAATCCGTGGCAAAATTATGAGAAAAAAACTTGAGAGGTGTCAAGGGACACCCGGATGGAACGAAGTTCCTTTCGATTTAAGTATTGTTTTACGCGCTCAGCAGTGTGATTCAGCAATATGAAACGAGCTCACGCTACTAGCGTCACTTCAAAAAATGTCGTGGCAACTTTTCGTAAGATTTTTTTCCGTCTAGCCCCCTTTCATAACGCGCGATAGGGAACTTCGTTCCAAAAGGCAAAAGTACGAGTATGAGTAATTCGTCGGTTGGCTTCAACCCATCAACCCATTAATAGCCCACTACTGGGCACGGGTCTCTCCTCTTGAGGAGGCCTAGAGCATACTCCACCACGCCGCTCCAGTGCGGATTGGTGGAGGAGCGGATTCGTCGGTTACTTTATCACTATTCAACCCTTTGTTATAGGGTTTGGACCATGGCATCTCTTTATTAGTTAGTATGATTGTACACCTCGATATTGGATGCTTATACTCTAAAAATATAATACAAGGCGTATATTTAACGTTTTGGCACATAATAATTGATCGTGTAAGTAAAGCTCGTAATCTGGGGCTATTGATGGATGAAAAGCTACAATTTGAAAAACACAATTAAACACTAGCCGAAATTGTTTTTATAGGCTAAAGGTGTTATACCAAATTCGACAATATTTGAGCACTGACATTCGCATCAAACTATGTGATTCCCTTATCCTTTAACTACATGGATGTGGTATACGGTCCTAGACTGCTAGCCCGCAGTCGCCAGCTTGTGCAAAAGGTACAGAACGCGTGCGCAAGATTCTGTTTCTCCATTCCCCCCGCACGCAAGTCACTCCCTATTTAAATAATGCAAACATTTTAAAAATGGAATCTCGTAGGAAACTTCATCTAGCTACTCTTTTGTTTGGTGTTCTACATTCTCAAATACCTCCTTACCTTGCCTCGAAGCTGTCGTGGACTCGCGACATCCAGTCCGATAAAACTAGGAAACGGGGCACGTTGTATATTCCCCGTCATAAAACTCACGCTTTTAAGGGATTTAAATTTGCCGCATCCAAGATCTGGAACGACTTGCCGCCGCCGGTGGTCAGTCTGAAAACCATAAAATCTTTTAAGACTAAATTGAAAATACACCCTAAGAACCTGCAAATTAACCCCACCTAACTCCATAAAAACAATGATGTAGTTAAATCAATCATAACTTGCAATTTAGAATAAATAATGTAATAAATATCCGGATGACCGAGCTTTGCTCGGTATAATGTTGCTTAACAACGCCATTTACTGAAGTAGCTTTAGTATTGCTACTTGCCAATAGATGTCAGGAAGAGTATATTTTAGAAGTTTATCATTGCCTGAAAACACCGATAAAACGACATTTTCTAAACATGAGTCCTAGCTAGATCGATTTATCGCCCCCGAAACCCCCTATACTAAATTTCATGAAAATCGTTGGAGCCAATTCCGAGATTCCAATTATATATATAATTATAAGAATTGCTCGTTTACAGGTACAATTAATATAATGTTTATAGCTATATTATAATGTTTATTAAATAATAATTATAATACTATAGTTCACAAGACAATTCATAATATAACATTTAATAGACAATGCAAAAAAAAAATTAATAACTACTAAATAATATACAAAGTTGAAAAAAAAAACTTACCAAATAGTTTGTATTAGCGCGAGTGTGACGTGTTGTCAGAGGTTGTTGAAAAGATGGACGACGAACTTTTATTTTTAACCAAAAATTCATAAAGTGGGAGATGATAAAAATTAAAATTGGTGTGCACGAATTGTGACATGCAAGCTATTTGACGCTTTCTTTAGTACTGAGTCGGGGTTGTATTTGGTGTTTTAGTTTATATTTGCTGTGGTAGGCTTACATTGTAGTTGGATGACTATAATATCTGCTTTTTGTTCTTTAATCTGAGCATGATCTCAGATCAATTAATGATCAATAAACTGAGGGCATGATGAATTCATGTGCTAAGCACTAAGTGCTTGTTCACGTTGACTATCGACGAAATATCAAACATAAGACGTAATATCCAAGCGTTCACGTACAAAACACACGTGCGGTCTAAGTAGCGGGCAAGTTAGCGGCAGGCTCGCGGCAATATCAAACGCTTGAGATATTTGTATGTGTTCACGTAGAACTAGCGGCGGTGCGCGCGATGCACTCGCGACGTCAGGTAAGTTCAACCAGTTTGATCTTGTCGCTAGAAACGATACCACATGAACTCATGAATTCATCATGTCCTCAGATTAAAGAACAAAAGTCCAAATTTTGCTTTGTTTATTCATTGCATTATAATGAGGATGACGTATATTTCAAATGGATGTTCTCTCAAATTACTATATAAAGTATGAAATTAACCATACCGTCCTCTTTTTTACATTACATTTACATCCTGAGCAATACGGTTTTACTAAAGGCCGGAGTACAACCGATGCCGGGGCTAAGCTATTAAAGCATATATTTAAAGCATTGGAGGCGTCACAAAATGCCATAGGTGTATTTTGTGACTTATCTAAGGCATTTGATTGTGTTGAGCACGAAACATTGCTGTTTAAACTTGGCCACTATGGTATAAAAAACAAGGCCCTTAGCTTGATCGCATCTTATTTGAGTAATAGAATACAAAAAGTGAGCATAAACGATATTAAGTCATCGGGGTCACCGGCTGTGATGGGTGTACCGCAGGGCTCTATATTGGGTCCGTTTCTTTTTCTGGTATACATTAACGATTTACCACATTATGTAAAGAACCAAGCGGATATTGTACTATTTGCTGATGATACATCATTATTATTTAAGTGTGAAAGGAATGAAGTAAATTTTAACGACGTAAATAGTGCTCTTTCGCATGTGTCGCGTTGGTTCACTATCAATAATTTACTATTAAATGCAAAAAATGAAATGTATAGAGTTTGTGCTACCTAATGTTAAAAAAGTCAGCAAATCTCTTAAACTGAATAACGAAACATTACATGGAGGAATCGACGGTCTTTTTAGGGGTGACCTTAGATAGTAAACTTCAACGGGGCCCACATATAACAAATCTCGTGACAAAACTCGGTAGGGCTGCTTTTGCTGTTAGGAAAATAAGGCAGTATACTGACGTCGAAACTGCTAGGATAGTCAATTTAGCTTATTCCACAGTGTTATGTCTTAAGCCATCTTGCTGTGGGGCAAAGCAGCTAATATAAAACAAATTTTCATACTCCAGAAAAGGGCTATTAGGGCTATTTATAAACTTAGGAATCTTTGCGTGAAAAGTTCAAGGAAATAGGTATACTTACAGTAGCTTCCCAGTATATCTTTAATAATGTAGTTTTTATACGGAAGAATGTAAACGCGTATACAAAAAATTTTGATATTAATAATCGCCAAACGAAAAGAATGCATCAATTAGTTACGCATTCGTTCCGTGGTTCCGCCTAAGTAAAGTGCAGCGATCTTTCATAGGGCTTGGTATACATTTCTTTAATAAAATCCCAAAATTAATACGTGACTTTCCAATAGAAACTTTCAAAAAACGTGTAAAGACAAGGAAGTTAGGCAAGGAATATTATAGTGTAGACGAGTATTTAAATGACAAAGACGCATGGAAATGACCAGCTCTGCAACCAGTTCCGCTCAGAATAGTAAATACTTGTGTATTATTATCTTTTTTTTGTAATATTTTTTTTTCTCCTCCATGACAAAGCACCTTCCGAAAAGATAAAAAATTACGTGCATAAGTGTATCCGTGATACCTATATGAATAAAATATTTTGACTTTTTTTAAATAATTATTGTATTACAAGGATTATTCGATGGCTTTTTAATAACTTCAAAAAAACAAGTTCCCAATCACAGACTTGAAAAAAGAACGTCTGTGTTCCCAATTCAGTTATATGTTTTCTATAATATTATGTTATCACATCGTTTAAACTCAGACCCAACATTGGATGACTTTCTTGGGTATACTCCGATGGGTACTTCCAGATTAGTCGGATATTTTTTCTGATAATGGGATCCATGAGGAAGTGGATGGAATAGACTATTGTACAACCAACAACAGTGGCGACTTATTAAAAGTTACAAAATATATCTTTGAAAAATAATTACTGTTGCGCCAAAACCCATATTAAACATCGACTTTAAACCAACAGCTACTTAATAGCATTCATGAAAAACAAAACAAAATTGTTGTACACGATAAAACAATTGCGGCTAAAATAATTCCGTGTTAAAACCAACAAAAGTATCGGCCATCTAAAGCCGCAATCTAAAGCCGCTCACACGCTGTACACAATCGCTCACTACTTTTGTGGCGGGGTATTAGATCTATTGTATTTTGTGGATTAGGGCATTGGGTAATTTTTAGGGTTCGTACGAAAAAACGAAAAATGGTATCCTCATCACCCGTGCGTCTGTTCGACCGCCGATCAGCCAATTTACTGCGAAACCACTGGACCAAATGAGTTTAAATTTGCTACTCATGTACTTTTTTGTGACTCAAAGATGAAGGTATAAAGTATAGTTAATTTTTTAAAACAAATTTTTAACTCAATCAAAATCAAACAAGAACTGTTTTGCAAACTATATCGTGTCGTATATCAAATGAAAGGACTTATTTAAGGATTTCAAATTATATATTTTTGATATAGTTCTACAATGAAATTATTCAAGAAAGAATGAAAATTAAAGCCAACAAAAAAAAGCCAAAAATTGACCATTCAGACCAAAATCATAAGGAAATTTTTGAGTTTATACATTTTGTGTTGCAAGTGTTACAACTTTGCAACAAAACCACATCGGAAACAACAAAACTGTGACGTGTGTAAGATACCTAACGCGATAACATCGTTTGTAAACGGCAGCCAAGTTCCGAACAATGATATACGGTACAATACACAACGTGGCTTACAACGTGATATATTGTTACATCACAGAATAAAAATATGCACAGAACTATTAAATTATTCATGTTTAACTAAGTAACTTGAGATAAATATAATAAAAATAAACGTTTTAAATTCTGTATAAAAATTGGACAACATTACATACATATGTAGTTAGGTACCTACTTATGAAAAACAATGTAACTTGAACAGTCATAGAGGAGTTTTGTTGAACTCTGATACCCATAATAAGATTCAACTTGTGTTATGGGTATCAGTGCTCTCACAAGGAGATTTTGTTTCTAAGATATTGTATCAAGACGGTCAGGGGAAATGAAGTGTGGATGGGACTTCTTTGATTCGTCTTTAAGTTTAATCCAACTTCTTTCTTGCTTCAATATTTGACGACCTAGTAGCCTAGTTGGTAGCCACCCTACCTACGAAGCGAGGAGTCCCGGGTTTGGTTCCCGGCCGGGGCAGATATTTATGTGACAGATAAATATTTGTACTCGGGTGCAGGGTGATATTGTGATGTGTTATGTGTGTACATGCCACCCGCGATACAGGTAAAAACCTACCGTGGGGGTGAGAAATGAGAATGTGTATTGTGTAAGCGTTTATTTATTGGAACGAAGTTCCTTATCGCGCGTTGTGAAAGGGGGCTAGACGGAAAATTTCGACACTTTTTGATTTTACGAATGACGACACTTTTTTTGAAGTGATTCACAGAGTTTTACAGAGATGGCGCTGTACAACTTTCTGAAACACGCTATGTTTTTTTACTTATGTTAGCGTCAAAGAATCTCAACAGCGTGATTCAGAAAGTTGTAACTAGTTGAAACTAGATGGCGCTGTACAACTTTCTGAATCACGCTGTTGAGATTCTTTGGCGCTAACATAAGTAAAATAGGAAATATCGAAAGCAACTTCGTTCCATCCGGGTGTCCCTTGACACCTCTCATTTTTTTTTATATTATTGCTTCAACATGATTCTTTGAGTTATCGGTGATAGATCTGACTGACTAGTTTTAGCGCATGCAATAACGCTTGTTCTTACAGGCATGCGTTAAAAAGCGAACTAGTGTGGACTGAGTTGTCAAGGTCCTGTAAAACTGGCCATACACGATAAAGTGTAAAATCGCATTAAAACCCTCTTCCTTTTTTGAAGTCAATTAAAAATGAGGATATTTTTGATAATTACAACATTAAATTATATTATAGTCTGTTAATGATTACCTACATACCTAATTTTAAGATATAAAGATAAACGACTACTGACTTTTAAGAATTGTAAAACAGTGTCAGAAATAAAATGACTATTACGGTGCTTTTCCACCAGAGATGTGCTATGCAGCTATGCTGCGGAAATGTGAAATCCAGTAAATATGATTGGTTCAATAAATTGATTGATTTCTACCAATGAATATGATTGGTGGATATCAAACGCATCCATAGCAACGTAACATAGCACATCTTTGGTGGAAAAGCACCCTTATACTGTGAATTGTAATATTGTAAGAGACAGGTAAATACACAGTTTAGGTACGGTCACCTGCAGAGAAAAGTAACCCATCTAAACAGACTGTTTAAACAAACAGTTTAATAGATAGATGGGTTACTTTTCTCTGCAGGTGACTGTACTAGTGAACAAAGGATCGGGATCTGGCGGACTACACCTATTGATTACAGAAGGGGCGCAGTCCCCCAATTACGGTGTTCGTCTTGTTTACTCAAACTGATTGTCAGTTTACTCGGAACTCGGAAGGAAGTTGGCTCACAAATTGTTTGTGATCAATGTTGAATCTTTAGAGTGGAAATGCGTGTTTAATTTGTGGTTAACTATAGAGTTAACCAAGAACATTATGTATATGTTACCGGTGATCTGTATATTTATGGTAATATATACTTGGTATACTTGAGTCGTTTTGACAATGTATGAAATGATATGAATATATTGCTCCATAACATACTTTACCCCAAGGGACATGTGTCCCATCCCTTTACAACTCAACGAGACTAGTGGGATAGACCCGCAAGAACAGAGTGGCGGACCCCTGAGAAACTCCAACTTTTTTTTATCCACATGTTATTATCAGCTACACTACATTATGTATAGAATGCCTAGGCATAGTATGATATGATTATTATTACATTCGTTACCTGAACGTTTGCGAAATATTTGGCATATACAATACAATACAATACAAATTATCTTTATTGTACACATAAAATTACAAATGAAAACAGATACGCTTATATTATGTGCTAATAAGTGAAAAATTCTCGAAAATAGGTTATATTGTGATGAATTTACAAGAAAACTAACACGGCTATGTTCGCATAAGCAGCACTTCAATTCACGTAACTTTAACACGCATCGATTAAGTTGCAGTGCCGCTGCAATGAAGTTGCAGTGCCGCTGCAATGAAGTTGCAGTGACGCTGCAATCATGTTGAAGTTTAGCGTCTAAACCGTATTCTCGTAATTTTTGAAATGCGCGTCAACTGCCACGCATCCTGTGCGCCTGCCAAACTTTTCTTCGACTATTTAGTACTCTGTGTTTGTGTTGTCATATGAGAAAACAAATAAAATTATTCATTAATCAAATACAATTTATTATGTTTCCATTAAAAAACGTTAAAGAATATTATCCCAATAAGGATTTTAATGATATTTCTTATAAAAAAAAGTAAAAATGTGTGCTTCAGTTCACAAAAAACGTCATATGTTATTTCAATATGGCAGAATGAAGGTCTTCACTTTGCCTCGTAAGTCATTAGTAAAAAAAATCTTGACACACATCAACAGAATACCTTTTTGTGACGTGAGCGTTTTTACAAGCGCTCGCGTGACGTGAGCGTGTTTGACAGCGCTCACGAAAGCTAAGAGAATACGGAAAGTGTCATTTTGATCGGAACGTCACTGCAACTGCACTGCAATCGAACTTGTTAAATTACGTGAATTAGACTGCAGTTAATAAGAAATAGTCGATAAACTTACTACTTCGGAATCGGAAACCTACATTGCGCGTGGCCTGACACGCACTTGCCCGGTTTTATCAATTCTTGCTTGCTGCAAGAAATATCCCCCTTACAAGTGAATAACGAGTCCCTAACAAATAGACTATTATGTTTTGAGATGAAAATTAATTATCGATAATACGCCATCCATTTTCAATAACACAACATTTCGATTTGGTACTGACAAAAGAGCTGTCGGTTGGCCGCGTTGGTACAGTCGGCAAAAGAATTAGATATGCAGGTCATGATTCTAAAACCTTCTGTAATTATTAATGTTACAGATTTTTAGTGTTTTTATCATTATAAAAATAATTTATTATGTATATCGGTAGCATTTAAAAATGATAATAATACAAACATTCTGTAATATTAATCTAGCTGTTACCCGAAGCTTCACACGTGGAAATTATGCTTATCGTAGTTATCCCCTATTTCACCCCCTTGGGGGTTGTATTTTGAAAAATGCTTCCTTTAGTGGATTCCTACGTCATAAGAGGAATATGTATGCCATAAGTTTCTAGCCCTAAGGGTTTGGCCTGTGCGTTGATACATCAATCAATCACTTTTGCCTTTTATATATACAGATTATAGTCGAATCACTCTAATTTGACATATAACGTAATCAGTTGTTGACAAAAAATTAATAGTGTCGTGAAAAACCGATTCTAATGTGAATCATTGATGCGTTAAGATTTGAAACAGGTATTTTTAGGGACCAGGATTTCACTATTACTATTACTACGGCAATATTATTTCACAAGGTGACATTAGTTTCTGTTAATTTGGTCAAGTGGATTAATGATTCGACTACACAGAAGGTTTTAGAATCATGCTCGGCATACCTAATTATTTTGCCGACTGTACTCTGAAGGTAATTAATGATGGCGGACATCCAATTAATACCACGTCGCCGCGTCGCTAGTATCAACGGTATTTATTTACTACTAATTGCGATGTAACTGCGCAACTTTCAATCAAATTATCGTATGAGCAAGCGAGCGGAAATTATGATTTTTAGTTCGTAAAACATTAGTACCTACGCAAATTTGCGAAACTGATTTGTTTCGCTTGTTCCCCCTCGCGTACGGGAAGCACAGAAACATTGTGATAGACCCCGCAATACTTTAAAAATAAAGAAACAGATTACCTATTTTGTTTCAGAAACACATTATTTTTTTTTATTTTTTTTATAAACAATTATTAGTTGTTAACCAATGATGTTTACTTACTATATAATGTCATTGTTGTTTCTTGTAGCTCAGTTAATACCCTCTCCACCCACTTACTCTTCTTCACTCAAATTCACTCGTATGCAGTTTTATTTGGTCGTACAAGGTAAAATTCACTTTGTGCTCCGAATGTTATAAAATCCATATACAGTTAATACGAAGTTCACAATGCAGCAATAGTCCAATTATTTGTATATTAAATACTGTGGTAATTTTGTGATAAAGTTTTATCTAATGACACTGCTTACCTAGTCTGCTACATAAAACTACCTAAGAGAGAATAAAAAGTATTTTTCCACGTGACAATTTTGCGATAACTGAGAGCACAACATAAACAAAAATGAACAATTTTTACAAGCCTTTATTTAGTTCACCTGCCCTGATGTTTATCTGTAATCGAATCTTGTAATTTAAGTGCTAGTTGCCTAGACTCTAGAGTAATAATGACATAATAGTTAGGGACACAATATCGAATCAGACACTTTACTCATATCGATATTTTACATTCGATACTAGTATTTAAAATTACCATACTTTTGATCGATACTCTGTACTTGAGTACTTTGCATCAAGTATCGATCGAATCGATTTCACTTACTTTTACTTTTGTTTCGATCCTTATACCAATGTGATATTTTTATTTCGATTCCGATATTAATAATTTTGGTTTCGATATCGTGTCCCTAATAATAGTACATAATACGATGTGTATAGCCTGTGACCGTCACATGACGCGCTGTTTCCGTTATTGATGAGAGGTGTCAGAGAGGGTCTAAGACGAGATAGTTATGAAAATGGGGCTGGTAATCAATTATGAGGGTATTCACTCGTATGCGTGATATACGATGTATTTATTACTTATGTTACTTCTAAGGGCTCTTCTATCTGTAAAGCGAATTTGGACATTTCTCGGACACCATTCAAATGTACGAGATGACTTTATTAAACGAAAAAACAAAAAGTCATGTAAAACAGCTAACGTTGATTTTGATAGGATAATTATTTTTATTCGGATATAATTGTTAATTTAGTTTAAAATAATTAATTAAAATAATAATTATATTAAACAAAAAATGATAACAATAATAACTGATCAATTTTCTTTGCATAAATATTTATAATCATTATAAATTAAAATGGAATGTATTATATAAATTTAAATGTGTAAGAAACTGTATTGCGTTAATTACTATTTAATTTATTTTTAAACATTTGTAAGTATGTTTGTAAATCAAGGAATTAATAAAGGTTTTTGTATTGTATTTATATTTTTGTTAATAAGAAAAAATTCAAAAGTTTTTAAAACGTAGAGGGAAAACCTTGTACGTGTAATTATCTTACTGCCAGGAAGGGTATAATTATGTTTTTCATGTACATAATAATATTAGGTAGGTATTTACCTATTAAATTGTAAATCTGAAAATGGTGATTATAAAATCTCCAATTTCATAGGTCATAAGACCTTTTATTGTTCTATATTACCTCGTATCTTTTATACCACTGGACGGTTTTATGTTAACTAGAGAGGTCTTCAAAACCTAAATGTCCTTAGATAAGTCACGTTAAAAAATATGGCGGGTTTGGGACGCCATTATAAGGGGTGTACATTTTTTTCTTTCAATCTCACCGAGTGAAGGGATAAATAAAGGGTTTTAAAATGTACTTATGTAACTTAGTAATACATTTTAAAGTAATTCGAAGTAAAAAATCTCACAAAATGTTTAGTTTTTAACCGACTTCCAAAAAAGGAGGAGGTTCTCAATTCGACTGTATTTTTTTTTATGTTTGTTACCTCAGAACTTTGGACTGGGTGAACCGATTTGGATGATTTTTGTTTTAATCGAAAGCTGGTGCTTGTCGTGTGGTCCCACGTAAATTTGAATGAGATCTAACAATGGCATCCATGTCAAAATCATGTAAGTCTTAAATATGCATTAAGTATGTGCGCGATAAATGGACGAATAACTCAATATCGCGCCAACCGATTTCGATGATTCTTTTTTTAATTGAAAGCTGGTGCTTGTCGTGTAGTCCCACATAAATTTGAGCGAGATCTGACAATGGTATCCATGTCAAAAGTACAATGTACTTCATTTGAAGTCGGTTATTTTTTTGTTAAAATGTTAGATTATACTAATTACCTTCCTTTTAGCTGGTCTTAAATATTTCACTGAATTACATACATTTCTGCTTGGGAGTTCAAAATTCAAAATCGTTTAGGGTAAACGGCCCAATATCCGTGAAATTTTGATATTCGCTGACTTTGCAGGTCTGTTATTTAAAAACTAATAATCTTATTAAAACGAGATATACATGACTTGGTAGGTAATTTATTCTAGTTCTCAGATTATTGTATCGTTTTATATTAAAACAAAGATTTATGCACAATAATTTCAAAAAAACTAAAAATAGGTCATTTGTCCCAGTATCCGTTAGATTTGTACTAGTATTCGGTAAATTGTCCTGGAATCCGGTAAATTTTACCGCGAATTTAAACTCTATTGCTTGACATTAAAGTTCACAGAAATATTGCATTTTTGTCTTAAAACAGGTTTTATACCAATGAATACACGTTAATTTTAATAAAATATACAAAATATATTTAAGACAAATTATACATATATATGAATCACATTATTTTAAGTACTACTTACTGCAATTATTTGTGAAATTGTAAGTATTAGGTCTTTACCTATGAAATTGGAGATTTATATGAATTTATATAAATAATTTTGCCATTTTGATGGCAGTTTGTTTATCCTTTTACTGTAGAAGTCTGCCGGACGGGACGCGATGAAGTCCGCGAAAGCGTTTTGAACTACCTCTCGGGTGTTGAACTTTTTCCCACTTAAAAAATTGTCCAAATTTTGAAAAAAGTAGAAATCTGTTTTGGCAAGGTTCGGTGAGTACGGCAGGTAACGGAGAGCAAGAGCAGCTGTAACTCTTGTAGCTTTGCGATGGTCTGTTGTGAAGTGTGAGCTCGCGGTTTGTCGTGGAAAAGCAATGGTGAAGAACGATTGGCCAGTCTTGGTTCTTGAATTGCGAGACTCTCCATCTTTGTTTACAATTCGTGGCAATAGACATCTAACGTTACTATTGTGCCATTCGGTAAGAAGCTGTGATGTACAAGTCCGGCACTGGTCCACCAGACAGTTACCATCACCTTCCTAGGAGTAATGTTTTTTAGCGCACTGATTAGGTGCTGTACACGGGTCCACCCACTGAGACGAAGACTTAGGGTTGTCGTACAAGATCCACTTTTCATCGCAGGTAACAGTCCCATTTAGAATTCCCTCGTTTCTATGACGATTTAATAGTGATATGCATGCTTCGACGCGCAAGTCTCGCTGTTGGTCGCTTAATGCGTGTGGCACCCACTTATCTAGCTTATTTATCTTTCCGATTTGACGTAAGTGCTTCAATATTGTTTGAAACTAACTCCAAAGCTCGCAGCAAGCTCAGCCATGGATTGAGTTAGATCCACTATCGCCTTCAATTCGTCGTTGTCGACAATGGTTACAAGTCGACCGTGAGGCTCGTTCTTCAACTTAAAACCAGATTTAAAACGATTGAATCAATAATGGACCATGTTTATGCAAGCAGTGTTAGGGACGGCATGTACGGGACATGTCATTAATGTTTCGTGTTGTTTGTGCAGCGGTACTTCCACGTAAGAACTCATATTCGATAATTGTACGAATCTTCAATTTATCCATGGCGCCAAAAACTACCACAATTGCACAAAAAAAAATCACTATCTAAAAACCAGATGACTGAATTTGAAATTAAAATAACACGGCTTTGAAATAAAATTTATTTGAATTTCGAATTGCTCACCAATAGACAGATAAGTAAATCTGAAAATGCTGGTTATAAAATGTCCAATTTCATAGGTAAAAAAGACCTATTTTATCATAACTTTGGTAACAAATATCTATCTAACAGGCTCTTAAAGTCCACTGCTGGACATAGGCCTTTGCTAATTAACGCCACACCAACCGGTCCTGGGTCTTCTAAATCTAGCGGCTTCCCGCTGTCTTCTTTAGGTCATCTGGTCGACGTTTAGGTTGTCTGGACGACCAGTGATTTACCGAGACGTGGCTACAATTTGAGGACTTTGTGACCCCATCGGTTATCTGTCCTTCGAACGATGTGGCCTGCCAATTGCCACTTCAGTCGCCTAACACTGTGAGCTACGTCGGTAACTTTTGTTTGCCTACGGACTTCATCGTTACGAATCTTATCTCGTAGTGAAATACCTAACGTAGCTCGTTTCATAGCGGGCTGCGTGACTTAGAGCCTTTGAATGAGACCAACGCCAAAAGACCACGTTTTGGGTCCATAAGTTTACACTGGCAACATACATTGCTCAAACACTTTCGACTTCAGGCACTGAGGAATTTTGGATGAAAATATATGTCGTAATTTCCCGAACGCTGCCTAGCCGAGTTGGATACTTCGAGTTAGTCGTTCGTTCGAGTTGTTCGAATTCGATGTTGGACTTACCCATCTGGATCATTTGTCCCAGGTAAATGTACTCGTCGACAACTACGTGAGCAGTGCCGTCAACAACTATCGGTACGGGTGTGACATGGACATTAGACATGATTTTTGTCTTGTCCATGTTCATTTTAAGACTCACCCGTTGTGAGGTACTGTGAGGTCCCCTAGCATAGTCCTAACATAGGATTACTGTATCGTCAGCAAATCGAAGATGTGTGAGGTGTCCACCATTGATGTTAATGCGGAGCCCTTTACACTCCATTAGCATGAAAATGTCTTCCAAAGCAGCGGTGAACAGTTTCCGGGAAATAACGTCCCCTTGCCTGACACCCCTCTGCAATTGGATGGGGTTCGTGATTCTATTGTGTAATCGGACTGACATGGTGACTGATTTGTATAAATATACATTTCAACACCTCGATATATCGATGTCTGGCACCGCTGAAGAGACTCCAGCACCGCCCAGGTCTCGATAGAATCGAAGGCTTTTTCGTAATCCACATAAGCTACACAGAGCGGCAGGTTATACTCTTCGGTCTTCTGTATCACCTGCCTGAGTGAATGTATGTGGTCCATGGTGCTATAGCTTTTTCGGAATCCGGATTGTTCGGGAGGCTGGAAGTCGTTAAGTCTGCGTGCTATGCGATTAGAGAGTACCCTTGAAAACTGCTTGTAAACGTGGCTTAGAAGTGCAATGGGCCTATAGTTCTTCAAAACTACTGATAACGGAATCAAACAACTTCTGAAGCACTAGTAAGAGAGACTTTCCTCCAGCTTTTAACAGCTCAGTTATGATTCCGTCATCGCCCGGTGGCTTGTTGTTCTTAAGCTGCTTCAGGGCCCTTCCAATTTCATACAGACTGACGTCCGGGGTATCTTCGGTATAGTGTCGGGTCAACTTAGCTCGCTTGTCGTTAGCCTATCCTGCGATCCTGCGAGATCTGCTTACTGAAGCACCTGTACTCTGCCATAGAGGCTGGAGACTGCACACACAGTTCTCGTCTATCCCTCATAAGACCGAGTGTATGTTCTGAAAGAATCCGAGAACTACCATGGAGGCGGGTTTTATAGAACTTTAACCCTGCCTCGTGGACTGTTGCTACCATCCTGTTATTGTACTAGTCAACTGTATCACAATAATATAAGCACGCGAATCGATTCTGCAACTCCAACTGAAAGTTCTCGGAGCCTTGGATTTGGACAGCTGTTGGGCGGAGAGTTCATTTCATTAGGTGAGACCGCTTGAGCTTGACGTTGATATTTAATGTGCCTCGTACCATTTGGTGATCTCTCCCGGTTTTAAACCTACTAATCACTGAGATCATCATTAAATATGTGCCGTTTGTCGGCTGACAAAGATAGTTTTCATTCTGGCTAGAATGAAATCTATTTCACTCTTTGTGGAACCGCCAGGGCTAATCCAAGTCCACTTGCGCTGAGGCTTCTTCTTGAAGAAGGAGTTCATCATATAGAGGTTTTCTTTTTCCAGAAAGTTAGCCAGCAAGTGGCCTCGTTGGTTCCGACATCCAATGCCAAAAGGCCTCACCTTTTTTTCGTCGCCATTTCGCATGCCTATTCGAGCGTTGAAGTCCTCCATCACAACTGTGAAATGAGATTTAGAGGTATTCATGGCTCTACTATAATAATATCCTCACTTAACCTCCACCTCAGCGTCAGAATGTGTCGAAGTCGGATCGTAGTACGACCTTCAATGAATACCGTTTGGATATTGTGAGTGTAATACGCTACCCTGGTCGACACGCTCCGAACTTGTATTACGTTGTTGATGAGGGACTTGTGGATAAGAAACCCGACACCACCTTGGGACAGTTGTTCGCCCTCCCGGTGATAGAAAGGTTGCCGGATTTGAGTATTATCATGTCCTCCCCCTGTCTTCGGACTTCGAATAATACCAATATGCTCCAGTTCAACCTGTTCATCTTAGCTTCCAGCTCGTAGGTATATCTTATCATCGGTCTTCATTGTCCTGGTATTGAATGTTGCCAAGTGCAGAGGTCGTTGTTGCTTGTGGTGGTAACCCAATCTCTTCTGGCGAATCTTCGCATCCCCTGCCCCACCGTTACCGTGACCGCTACCGTAGTCAGGAATAGTGGGACTGCCGGGGACTGGGGGCCGTGGTTTTTCCGTGTATGCCATAGGTGATGACCGCAGGTAATATGACCGGTATTTGTTCATCTATTGGATTTTAATCCTATTAGTCGCCTTTTACAACATCCCAGGAAAAACGGGAGTGGTGCTATTCTACAAAGTGAACCCGGACACCACTTGGGTCATTAGTAACAAATATGTATACCACTAACCTTACATGAATCAGTATATCAGATAGAAAACGCTTAAATACCCGTACAAAATAGAAGAAATTGAACTTGCTATCTATCTAGTATTCAAAATAAGGTAACCATGCTTTAACTTATGGCTTCATATCAACTTATGGCTTCATTTTAACAAACTCTACATTTGAATACAATCAGGTTTACTGAAAGAACTAGATATAAACAACGTTGAACGTGGGATACCGTACTGCCTGGTAGCAGCTGAAATTAAGGCCCCTTTTTCGACTGCCTCCATGGCCTTTAATATGGCCTTCTGCTTCTCAGTAATGATTGGCTGAAATTTAAAAATTAAACATCTCTTGCAAGTTATGCCACATGCCTTAATATCCATCTTAATCTTCTAGCAATAATATAGAATTACTACAAAAAAACGAAAAAGCAACCAAAATAAACTTGGTTGGTACATATTATTAATTCCAAGGAATGTGAGACTTTAACTCAAGGCAATAAGGACCATGACAGGTTTAGGGGCAAGTGTTAATGCACGTACCAGTATCCGGCAGAAAAGTGTACAGTTTCAAGCTAAAATGAGACTTATGTGAAGACAATAAGGTTCAATAACGATACTTTAACGGGTTATGGTACAAGTTTGATGCGCGAACCAATATCCGACAGAAAATGTACGATTTTTCCGGGTACTAGGTCCAGTAGGGATTTATGAGTACCGATAGATGTGAAACGTTAAAATATTAACATTCCAATTAAATTCATTTAAAGTTGCAGGTTATATCGCTAGATAATTTATTCAAATATTTAAATAATGTAATCCTCCTATCGTATTGTTATTCGCAGCAGCATGGAAAGCTCAACAGCATGACGCGGTGACGTCCTAGTTCAGTGACAGAACTTAGCACTTTTGTAATAAATTCCTTTATGCCACTTTTAATGGTAAACAGTTTCGAGACCATTGCACTTTTTAGTCATTGTTGCATTAGCATTTGTGCAAAATATTACCAAGAATATGTTGCCAATAACAAACTTTAAGGTAATATTGGTAGAATGGTGTAATGATAGAAAAACTGACTAGTTACCGGTTACTCGGACCTTACCGGGAATACGTACTTCTACCCTATTCATATTTTGATTTGATTCGAATAGGTCACTAATACTATTAATTGAAGTAATTTTTTTTATCTACCAGCGTTTCGGAAAAGTCCTTTGTATGTTTCCTCCCCCTCCTCTGAAATTTGAAACGAAAAAGCTTACCTTTCATTCATAAAAAATTAAAAGCCTACCTGGAAAAATAAATTCAATCCCGCCGCTGCGTCGTCGCTAAAAGGTTCTACTCATATGATAACCATAAAATTGTATGTTTAAATTAGGTAAAATTCCGTCCTCAATTAGGCAAAACCTTATCGTCGGGATTATCCTGGAGCGTATAATGCCACGTTAATTACCCACCCGAGAGTCTTCATGAATACATAATTGATATGCATGTTGCGAGGGAATAAATAAAACAGGATTAGAAGAGAAAAAAGAAAAAATAGAATTTTTATTTCCTGTAAACAAATGTTAATAATCAAACAATATGACAATTTTTAAGTGCGATTAGTATTTTAAGCATAATCAGAGTTTACATTTTTTAATTTAAAATACAGACATGTTTTTAAATATACCGGCCTTAAAGTGGCTTATACACTGACAAAGGTACATAGCTAAAGTAATGGGCATCAAGTACACCAAATACATCACCGATGTGTTGCTTAGCCAGTAAGCAGACAGTGAAAGAAAGATTTTGTACATACAGTATTTTACCCCCTCGTCCTACTGTAACTTAATCCCTAGAAATACTTTTTGTTATTCTGACAAACTAAAATTTTTGTCATTCGTGTATTTCTGTATATTTTTATTCACAATGCTCTCCAAATATTTAGGCCGCTATTTTGAGTTATAGTGGACTCATCTTACCTGAATATAGCCGCTCTCAGTGGAAGCTAAGTATAGCAGTGAATGAACTACTACTATAATACTACTACTAAAATAAAACAGCTCATGCAGTGACAAAGACCCATATTGTGGATATAATTCAATAACCACGAGGTTAATTTTAAAATCTATTTATATCTACATAATTATTATTCTAAAACGCTAATAAAGTGTGCTTTTAGCAGGTGTATTTGCCCAAAATTATAAGTTTTCACGATTATACATTTAAGCTTAGTAACCTTTGTATATTCGTATAATTTAATTCAGTTTACATAAATTTTACATTGTAATATAGAGCTACGTGAAGAGAAAACTTCGTTAACTCATTTTAAGTACCTTTTGCACACACAGAAAGCTTAAAATTTACATAAAAATGTGTTACAAAAAGAGTAAAAATCAAGGAATGTATTTATCATGACTATTTTATATCCTTTCTTAGCGCTCGAACTTCATTCGAAGCACAGCATTCGAACTTGATGATTTTAGTACAGTCGAAAATCATTAAACGAGGACTACCATTCAAATGTAAGATTAATAAAACATTCCTCTGCGTCTGCGTTCCCGCCCACCTATGACGTGGATGACTTCAAAAAAAGAGTGAATAGGCTTCTATTAAGTTAGTGCGCCCACCACCCTGGACCACATCTCCACTTACCATCAGGTGGGATTGTGGTCAAGCATTAACTTATTTTAAGTAAAAAAAAAATCCTGAATAACTTCTAGGTCAATTTAAGTTCTAGGTTCTAATCTGGAACTAGAACTGTAAAGTTTAAAATGAAACAAGTTAATGAGTTCGTGATCAGTGGGCCAATCTGTTCGTGGAAACAGCTGTCAGTCGGGTCAGGAAGGCGGGACGGTAGCTAAAGTGGAACGATTGATATCAGCTTGTACCACCTTGGGGCTGGTCGAGTGGGGCCCTGGCCTTCATGTTTTACCGTTTAAGGCTGTAAAGTGTATATTTAGAATTTGGTTAATAGCTGTAAAAGATTCTGATCTGTAGCTGTAATAGAAGAGTGGTTTTACAAAGATGTAAACGTCCAAATCATTCCACATGGACCTTATCAAAAGTGAACCCTTACAGTTTGTCCTGTCCATCCGCAGATAATTATCTCGTTAAGAGCCTTCTGAAGCTTTGAATCCAAAAGATCTTAGAGTGGTCGTAGTGGCGCTAAATTACCTTAGTCCAATAGGTAGTCTTCAGACTAATGAATGGTTAGTAATAGCGTTCGGAATCGGTGGCATTTACTCATTCCTTTAGTGTTAGTCACTAGAATCTGCTGCATTTACTGGAATTTGTCCATCTGGAAAAGTCATCTTTCCGCGCGAAGTTTTAAATGTCTCTAGGACCAACAGCGATTGACAGCAGCAGCAAGCGAAATTGGTTAAGAAGCAAACCACCTCGATGTGCCTTTTTCCCTAAATCTAAGCATTTGTTTATATTTCTCAAAACCTTCTATTTCCTCCAGATACGGCAGCCCCCATCATTCACGCTCCCAGTCGGTGAAGGCCCAGCGGTCCCGAACGGGCGAGAGGCAGTTGCTAGGTCTTCCGCAGCAGAGGGCGAGGGTAGCCTCCATGCCTAACACGGGAGTCGAAGAGGAGTACTATCGACTGCGGCATTTCAGCATTACTGGTAATCTTTGGAAGCATCTAAAACTACTGTGATAAAATTTTAGGAACACTTTTCTGGTCCCGTTGGTACGTAAATAAATCGATTCTGATGACTGATGCAAACTGGAAGTAGAAGGAAGTAAGGATAATAGCGCGAGGTTCATCAAATGCATCCTATCCGGAAAACTAAGACCCATCTGTCTATACACAAGGACTTCAAAGTTCACCGATGAATACAATCATGTCCTTATTTATGTCACTAAAAAAAGAGTTTAGACCTAATGTTAAGTACAAAAATTTATGATAATAGACATTATTAATTTAAATTTACTTTGTACCTCATCGGAAATAATTGTAATTTGTTGATTGTGAAACGCTGTAACTCAAATCAAGGAAATCTTTGTCGAGGCTTTATAATCGGTGCTTTTGAAATCCAATCGATTCCAATTTCTCCGGCTGAAGTAGAAGGAAATTAATTTCAAAGCTCTGAAGAATAGTCTGAACCACACTTTCCAGTAAAATACATTTGAAAGTTCCTAATAAGATTCCGATGGAATTTCTCATTGTAACAACGAACAATCTTATTGTTTTTCTAAAATCTCGTTATCAAATATCAAAGGGCTTTGTGAAAAAGTGGATTCTATTGAAATCACGGAAAGCTTTCTCGGTTTTAGTTGGTGTTTATATTGTGATCGGAAAATCTTCGGAGATAGTTTAGTTCTCAGACCAAGATGTGCTAAGACTAAGTAGAAATTGAGACAGTTTCATTCATCCTATTGTTTTAATTTAATTCTGAAAAGGCAATTATCATGTATCATGGACTAATCAATCAGAAGTGAAATTATAGGTACACTAAACAACTCATATTTTAACAAAAGTCTTTTAACTGTGGGTTTTAATTTACTAAAAAAGTATTAAAATCATAGTAATGTTATAAAAGATACGTCATGTCGTGAATACATCTGTAGTAAAATAACTTTTTCTCAGACAAATATTTTGCTTCGATGTTTGAAGAGCATATTGTATTCCTGTCTCAGAGGCTCGTAGATTTCCCGAAGTTATACAACAGAGCTTTGTAGACCAGTGCTAACTTTACAGAACATAGGACCAGCCTGATATGATTTTCAATTTGTTTTGTAATTGAATGAGGAAGTATGAAAAGCCATACCGAGAGTACATCACATTAGGTTTCATTGACTAATGCCTGTGGACATAACGCGTGACAGTAAATAGCCAGTATACCAATCAGTATACAATACTAGAGGACCGTTCTACAGTCGAAATTCGATTGTAATTCAATGAATCAAAGAGTGACTTCTCATTGTCATTTTTTACTGTTCTATTTTCTTTAATAAATGTAACTTTAACACATGTTATTCACAAAAAGCTTTCTGCATTTCTTCTCCACACTGTAACTATACCAAAAATCAGACTTTGCTACGGATTGCTACGGAGCTATAATGGAGGCAATCGGAGGCATCCATTATTCTTAAAAAGGGCAACCCTTTTTAAAGGACGTCCCTTCACTTATATAGATTATAATACCGGAAATTTCCTGTGTCGCCTTATATTATTTTTCGTTTTAAAATGAAATGTTTCGTTGCTGACGTAATATTATTTTGATATGACCTGTTTAAAGAATATTATATTGGACAATTTTATTTTTATTTTAAACCGATTTTGGACCCAGTCATGTATTAAGGCTGGATTCACTCGGCACATGGCCATATTTGATTTTTTACGTTTAAAAATAGGATGCCAAGGCGAGTTTTCATAGTGAAAAATTCGCCACTGTGAATGGAATACGTCAAGGTTTATACGATTTGCTTTCCAAATCCGGTGCGTATTTGATAAGTTTTAGAATCATAGGTTAAAATACTTGAATAGGTTGAATTTTTAGTTGGTTTGGAGTTGCCATACGATATATTTTTATTCGATACGTCGATCCACAGAATTATCCACAATAAATTGTTGAAGTTGAGAAAGTGTGGGGTTTTAACTTGAAGCTGATATAATGTGCGAAGAGCTTTACGGCGATGTGTGTAACAAAATATTGTTTTAGAATTTAAATTTATTTATGCATTGTAGCCTAATGGTACCGCTGCATTTGAAGACTCCTGGATTCTATTCAAAGTCAAAGTCAAAATATTTTATTCATATAGGTATCACTGATACACTTATGCACGTCATTTTTGGCTTTTCGGAAAGGTGCTTTGTCATGAAGGAGAAGAAAAGCCTAAAGAAACTCCTCAGCACATCTTTTAATCATGGTGGTACTGGTATGGCGTGGTCATGATGTGTATATACTTTTCTGTGTTGTCCATGGCATGGAACAGGGAGAGGGGCTATGAGTGAGTAGCATTAATAGATTCTTATGTTCTAAAGTATGTCTTATCACCAGGGAAAGGCGTGGTGAACCGTGGAGATTCCCTGCGCTCTAGAAGGTCCCGGTCGAACACCTCCGTGGCCTCCAGCGCCTCTAGCACCGAGGCCGTGACCAGGGCCTCCGCTCCTTGCTCGCTGGCTTCGTCTAGGTATCCTGATTCATTTTACAAAATAGATTTGCAAGCTTGCCGATTTGTTATTTATACTAGGTCCGTAAAAACGTAAAAACATAATGAGGAATCCTACACCGCTAAGAGTTCTCCATAATGTTTTCAAAGGTGTGCGAAGTCTGCTAAAGCTCACTTGGCCAGCGTGGTGGACTATGGCCTGTACCTTTCACATTGTGAGAGGAGACTAGAGACCAACAATGGTTCATAACGTTGTAGGTTTTGATGACGAGAGAGATGAGATAAGGATGGCAAATTATAATTTGGATAGATTAATCCGTTGGTAGAAATATTTTGAGTTATGCTCAATTAATTATGTCATGTAAATTAATACTTGTGTGGGATATCGTTGTCAATTTGCGATTAATTAATGTACAATACATTTTGGATCATAATTATTGAATGATATTTGTATCTTCACAGTAATAACCTACTGCTTTTAAAATCAATTTATCCAAATTAAAATTTTTCCACATATTCAATGAATTAGGGTACTGAGTAAAATTGTCCACGGGTCACTACTAAATCACCTCTACAAACAGACTAAACAATACTTTTGGCTATTCTTTTAGACGAGAAAAAGTATTTATTTTTAGTATAGTATTATAAGCAAAAAATAACATTCATATACATAATATACACACAGTTAGTAAAAAATAACCATTTGAATAAATTATTTTATTATTTCTCCATGGGGTTCGCTTGGATAGCTACCACCCTTGAGCATGAGTCAGCCGCCAAACGACTCGTCGTATTCTGGCTGGGGACTTGAGAGCCAGTTCTTTCTTTCTTTTTCTTCTCTCTTTCTTGGCTGGCAACGTATCAGTTATGCCTTTGGTGTTGCTGATGTCCATGGCGACGATAGCCACTTACTATAAGGTGGGTCGTTAGCCCGTTTGCCGGCTATTTCTATAAAAAAGTAGTTTTTGTAGTTGAATGTATGTATGTTCACCAGGGACTCATCAGCCGGTCTGAGCACGTACAGAGTGCTGGTGCTGGGCGGCCCAGGCGTGGGCAAGTCCAGCCTCGTGGGCCAGTTCATGACATCAGAGTATCTACACGCGTATGACACGAGCATCGGTGAGAACTCATTGGTATTTATAACTGACTGAAAAAAAGGATTAGGTTTTCAATTCGGTTGTATTTTTTATATTTGTTACCTTAAAACTACATCGCTTATGAACCGATTTGAAAGTTATTTTCTATTAGAAAATATATTGCTAATATAATAAAGTGTTTAACTTTAGGATTAACCTTCCTTTCTTTTCTAATGGTCAAATTAATACGAGTTAAAGTACCCGGATGACAGAGTTTTGCACGGATGCCATCTACTGAAGTAGCTTTAGTGTTGCTACTCGCCAATAGATGTCAGGAAGAGTCTATAGTAGTTTTTCATTACCTGAAAACACGGATAAAACGACGTTTTCTAAAAATGAATCCTAGCTAGATCGATTTATTGCCCCCGAAACCCCTGCATACTACATGAAAATCTTTGGAGCCGTTTCCGAGATTCCAAGAATATATAAATATACAAGAATTGCTGAATTAAAGTTATTAGATAAATAAACATGACACTGATTTTTTTTAACTGGCTCCCTTATGCAACATGAGAGCGAAAGTAACAAAGGTGACCGCCAGTAGCTAACAATTTAAAACAAAAAAAAACATGAGAGCTGTCAAGGGACACCCGGATGGAACGACGTTGCTTTCGATTTTTTTTTGTTTCCCCTCACGGGAGGGAGGCAGAGAATGCATTTACGCATACCAGCAGAGCCGTCTCTGGTGGTTATGTGGAGACTCAATCCAAGGATGATAAATAATAAATATTTATGAAAAAATATCTATATCTATCGCCGCTCCAAGGATAATACCCACTAAAAACTGCCTAAATGGTTTTGGTCCTACGACCTTAAAACTAGGAGTGCACGATATAAATCGATATTTCATAAAATATCGATATATGTACGCGATATATTGCTTCAACCCGATATTATCGAATCATCTAGTATCGATACATACAATCGATATATTTCATCCGATATACCAATAAACCGTGAGAAATTAAAAGAATAATTATTATTCCCTTTCTTTTTTATACTGATTCCTTTATTTATGGTTGGCAACTTGATATTGAAAAACTAGCCTTAGGTCTTGAGTTACTGTGTTTAACGATATAGAAAAACGGATACTATTCAATTGTATAGCTAGCTGTGACAATTATTATGTTTTGTTTACTACAGTTTACGTTTATTACAGTAAATATGACGTGATTTGAAAGTGCTATCAAAGATTACTATATAATAGTATCTATAAAACATTAAATAATGGAATGCCTCAGTATTTATATTAAATTCCCCAATATTTAATTTACTTGTTAGCAATTGACCATTTTATTTTTATTTTCAAGAGTATTAGGGATGGGACATGGCTGATTAAATTTCTTTCAATGTATTTTTTTATTTCATTATTTTTTAGGACTTTTCTCTTTGCTTTCTCACGCTATTCTCTTTTCTTCAGAACTAAGGATTTCTTTAAACATGGCACTTAACAAAAAAAAAGTATTTTTGAAAGTATTACGAGAAAACTGCCAGATTCAAACTTTTTACTCATATTAAATTATAACCTGTTCCCTGTCTAATATTTAACCATTTATATACCAGTACCATTTAAATACAAACAAATTACTTACGATATATCGAAAGAACGCAATGTATCGATAGAACACTACGATATATTATATCGAAAAAATATCGATATTTTTTTTACATGAACATCCCTACTTAAAACCTTCATCGGAAGCGACTCCGTTTGAAGAGACGGAGCGCTACTTGCTTTCGATATTTCCTATTTTACTTATGTTAGCGCCAAAGAATCTCAACAGCGTGATTCAGAAAGTTGTACAGCGCCATCTAGTTTCAACTAGTTACAACTTGCTGAAGCACGCTGTTGAGATTCTTTGGCGCTAACATAAGTAAAAAAACATAGCGTGATTCAAAAAGTTGTACAGCGCCATCTCTGTAAAACTCTGTGAATCAACTTCGTTCCAAAAAAATAAGCACAAACATAATATTTTGACATAATATTGTAACATTAACATGAGGATGATTTTTATGTGGTACTTTGTCTGGTTGGTTTCCCTAGATGATGAGTCTGGCGAACGATCGGTGTGCGTGCTGCTGGCGGGTGAAGAGTCGGAGATCACCTTCCTGGATTCTCCACCAGACCATGTCGTAGTAAGTATCACTATCAGTTATATATAGGGCCCGTGTATATTTATGACAAAACCATGTTCTTTGGCTCAATTAATTGGCTTTCTGATTAGAAATAATGAAATAAAATGTTTTTGATTATTTTTAATGTTAATGTGATTATTGTACTGATTTTATGTCTACTAATACTAGCTTGTAAGACATACCTACTAACATAATATGGATGGGTCAGCCTGAAATAAAGGATTATTATTATATTATTATTATTATTTAACACAGTTTGAAAATGAAGGGAAATGGGGCATAAAAATCAGTTATAAAAAAGTTTAGCGCAGGCAAAACCACAGGCAACAATCAATTACACATGACCAATTCGATCTCATCAACTTTTTATTAGGTATTGTCTAACAATTTAGGTAATTTGATAAAAGGGTAAATAACAGGCCACTTATTCACTACAAAGTCATCACGAAAGGCGAGAACGTTATTGAATGCTCGAAATCGTCGCGATTCACAGTTCATTAGTTTTTAATTGTCAATTTTATTACTTCGATAACATTTAATTTACTTGCTGAGGGGAGCGGTTGGGAGAACAAGGGAGGCTATTTTATAACTGTGGTTATTACTGGCCATCGTTATTACGAAAAAGAGATTTTATTGATACTTGTTTATTTTCTCGGTATGAAAGGTTGTTAATTGGCATGAGAGCCAGTCTTTTTGTCTCTTTATTAGCCTGCTACGCATCAGTAATCACTTTTGTGTCGCTGATGTCTATGGGCGACGATCGTCACTGACCATCTGGTAAAAAGTGGTGGTTCGTCTAAAAAAATAAGAATCCCTGCATACAAGGCTAATCATTCCTGCCTGAGGTCAAATGTATCTTAAATTAGGGTGAATAAAAAACCCAACAAATATTCAAACCACAGCACTAATGACTCTTAATCTCTTTTTCTCCTCTCTCTCTCTCTTTCTCACCTCTCTTACCTTTTCCCCCTCCAGTCGGAAGGCCACGCGCACGGCTACTGCGTGGTCTACTCGACGGCAGACCGGGCCAGCTTCGCAGAGGCCGAGCGCAGACTCCAAGGTCTGTGGGCGGCCGGCCACACCGCCAGGAGAGCCGTCATCCTCGTGGGGAACAAGGCTGACCTGGCCAGGTCACGGCTCGTGCCTACTGATGGTAAGTGTCTGTGAAGTTCTTCTTCAAATCAAATCCTAAAGTACAGGTACAGTGCTGTAGATTGATCGAAGAACTTTGTGTCCCAATATACTTACATTGTCAGTTAATGGTAAATTAAATAAATGTAATAATGAAGTGGGCTTTCTTGCACATTTTGCGATTTGTACATTGTGTCTGTTGTGATCATTTTGCATTTTGTACATTGTGGCTGTTGTGTTCATTTTGCGTTGTGTACATTATGCTCCGAAGGGACAATAATTAATAATTGAATTACAATTGCAATAATTAATTTAAGTTAATTACGCAATGAAAATACGGAGTCTTCGCGTTAAGAGTTTTGACTTGAGAATCGGTACGCATTTTTCCTTTTTCTTCTTTCCTAACCTAACACAATAGTCTATGGGCAAAAAGGAGTGAAAATACTAACTAATTGCTTTCCTTTACCAACACTACAATTTAAGATGCGCTCTCGGAGAATCGGGAGCATGACGCTTATCCCCCGCAAGATTGACAGTGATTCTTTCGGCCAACAGAAAGCCAAAGATTGTCTACTAACTAGTCTCTAAATACATTGTATATATTGTATACATTGTATAATGTATATATCGTAGTATATTATACGTATTACAGACATTGTTGTTGTATACAATAATTGTTCGTCCGACTATGATTAGTAATTCTTGTTCCCTATCGAAAACTATTTAATCCCCACGTTAAGATGTTTCAACCGCTTACTTATTGTGTTTTATTGACAAATTAGTAGTTACACTAATTTGTAGTTAAAGTCAAATGTTAACTCACTTTGTGTCTGTTTCGTATTAAGTCGCATCTTATTTTATTATACTGGAATATCAGAGGGTGTAGTAAGTTACCTGCTACTTACTAATAAGCCATATTCTGAGTGCGACCCTTCTTCCTCATGTTGGTAGCTGCTACTACAATTATAAAAAGTATAAAATCAAATAAAATTTATTTATGACTTATCTTACCATATAATTTTAACGTTGTTTCTATGATGGAATAAATGTTTTTTTCTTTCTTTCTACATATTACATACACTCGAAAATCTTAACCCTCCTTCTGGCGCAGTCTGGTAATTATTCGCATGATTTGATATCGAACACGAATTTAAGTTGATGCGGTACATCTGACGTCGTATTTAAATACGTAGTAATTGGGAACGAAATTTATATTTTTATTATTTTCCAGCTTTGAACGTAAAAAGCAAGGCATGCATCAGCTATTAAGGATAGGATAGGATCTTTGGGATAGAATGCATTCCTGTTAATAAAACTAATTTCAAATTTAACTACAGTACCTACTTATCCAGTTGCTCAAGGTGGTAAAACTTTGAATACTTACTATTAATACCGATAAAGGTGTTTAGCACCCACTAGGGAGTATTCACTTTTATATACCTACATATAATTGAAGGGCTACGTTATAGGGTTGCTAAATCTCTTAGATTAACATAAGCCGCAATAATTCCCTTGTATGTTACAAGGGATTTTCATATTTCCTATAAATCTTAACATACAATTAATGTTTGAATTACTTTGTTTCGCGATTTACGAAAACCTCATTATCTGTCTATAATAATAATTATACTCCATTGTCAAGTTCATGACGCGGATAACTTTATAATTAATCTCTGGTTTGGTATCGCGAAACAATTTTCCAGATTGACAACCATACGTCATCTACAAGGAAGCTACTGTAAGTATACCTATTTCCTTGAACTTTTCACGCAAAGATTCCCGAGACTTAAGTTTATAAATAGCCCTAACAGCCCTTTTTTGGAGTATGAAAATTTGTTCTATATTGGCTGCTTTGCCCCACAGCAAGATGTCATAAGACGTAACACTGTGGAAATAAGCAAAATAGACTATCCTAGCAGTTTCGACGTCAATATCATTTTATTTTCCTAACAGCATAAGCAGCCCTATAGTAACTGAAGCCGTAGTGCTTCACCAGTGATTATTCTTACAAAATAGTTGATCCGTTCGTTCACTTCCTGTTAACATGAAAAGCTGTTATCAAACTTTATAATAACGCTAAGAGATCGATTATGGTGTGAAAGAAGGTCAACGGGGTTTTAATATTGCACGTAATATGCCGACAATATCATCCATCATTCAGCCTAGCAGCGTATCATTAAGACGTCTGTCCTATTGTTGGGCTCGTAGACGCCATGTTTTACACCATTGGTATATTATATGGCAAAGGCACCTTCGTGTGAAAAAAATGATTGTATTGCAATTACGAGTTTCAGAGAATATACAAACTTATAAAAACTTTTGCCTCCTCTCGCCATTTTACCACTTTAGGGGACCTCATACTGATAATGTTAAGTAATTTGAGGACTCAACAATTTTACTAAGGTAATTTTTGACATCAAATAAATCCACCCCCAAGCTATCTGCCCCTAAGGTTGATTTATAACTTACGAGACACCCTGTATTAATAGAGTGATAAATATGCGCCTCCTACTTCTTAATAATATTTGAGTTCAGTCACGGTTGTAAAATATTCACAATTACAGGCGTCATAGCGATAAAACTGGATCGGAGAATTAAACATTAAATATTTTTATCTTTCGTAAAACTTTCGTAAACTGTCACGCGGCTCGCGGCGTTCCAATTTCAAACGCACGTCACTATGGCGGCTGTCAAATTTACATTTAGATTAAAATCCTTCCTGAGGGAATAACAATCAGTTAATCTTCATAAAAACGCAAGGAGAAGGTTTAAGTAAATCGCTTGCAAAATTAAAACTTGATGCTTGATTGGTCTTTTATAACTTCGTCGTGGGTGCCACTAAGTGGCACTAAGTGGAAATATCTGTTGTAAATATGTAGACATAATATAGTAGGTACAATTTATGTACTATTCACGGACGTGAAAATAAATCCGGACGTCACCTTGTCTTATCGAGAGTGACGCCGCCCGCTTACCATGTGTGCGTAATTTTTAGTGCGGTCCGACCAATCCGACGCGGTAATGGCGGCCGATTATAAACTTATGGCGTCAATGTGTCCGTATAATTATACTTGTACGAGTAGAGGATGGGTGCCTCACTGAATTTGTTGCTGACAATCAGTCTGGTTCTTTTTAAGTCTGTGGTACTATTATATTCGCTTCAAGTGAACGGAATGACGATTAAGGGAATACATGGATCTACCATCCTCGGTTTCGAAATCGACAGCGCTCTCACATGGAAAACCCATGTCCATAGCATAGGATAGCAGTATATTTGAGAATGAACTTGGTGTTATTCAAAAAGAAGGGAGATAGATGGTCACTCCCACCACACCCGATACGCCAATAAACTGTTGGCAGTGCCGCGAAGACTCTCCAAGTCGTCTAAGTTGACTGACGTAATCAATCCGAATCCAAATGAGGTATCATTCATATTTTTGGAGCCTTACCACTATTTTTCTCAAATTTGAACTAACAATTGTTTCAAAAGATAACCAATAGGTAATCATGTATATATAGCACAGGGCTCTGTGGAGGTACTCATTCGTATGTTCAGATCATCTCTACAAACCATGTATCAAAGAACACTTCAGTACTATGAACATAGATCTCTCTCTGTGGGCGTAGTTATGTGTCAGGATTACCAGGATACTAAATAAAACCCATAATTCGACAGGCACAAGGATACTATCCGTTTATTGCCTGATAACCCGATTTTATCAATTCAACGTTTATTTATTTATTTATTTATTACGTTATTTAGTTTTTACTTTGATTCGCGATACTCTCAATCTGTCTGTCTTCTTGACAGTTCCCTTTTTCTTAATTTCCTAGGTTGTTACGAACTTATTTTAGACTGCACCGATATATGGTCGTAGCGCACATATCAACTCGGAAAGGGATCGGCACCGGATCGCCTCGCCGTCAACCTAACGTAAGCTCGGCTACGGCTAGGCGACGCCGCGCTTACGGCTCGCCGGCCGCTGGTTGACGGAATGAATGACAGCAGTTCGCCGACGCAACGGTAGCCGCGGCGCGGGCGCGCGCACGAGGAAACGGAAAGTCGACGGATAGCGTACGGTGAGACGTAAGCGCGGGTTCGGCAAGTCGTCCACACACCGTACCGCGGTTCGTGAGCTTGTCTCGAGGCGAGGCGATGACGTTACGAATCCGATAAGTGTGCTTTACAGTAGGGAGTTTCATACAAAGAATACTGACATGCAAGAGTTGATACGTTTACGTTCCGTTTACGAGTTGATATGTGTGCTATGACCAATATAGGTACTTTGATTGATACGAGTATAAAAAATGATTTCCCCTGTTGTGTTTCGCAACATAACTGCTGTTATTGATTCAAGTTGTTTCGAAGTATGAACAAAATATATACGTACATGTATAAGTACATGTATACAACTTGAAAAAATATCCCCGTAATTTCGTACAAATTGCATGTTTATTTATTCTTACACAACTTCACAGAACAAATATTTGTGATGTTTTATTTATAATTCCAACAAGTCTGGCTCCAACGTTAACATGATGAAATTCTAAAATAAATATTTTGCGAAACTTCCAACGATTCAAATTTTAATCGAGCTTTACGGATTCATACCGCGAGCGTGAAGCGATAGACGATGACATTGTACTACGGCCTGTGGCCTTTCCCTCCACGTTGTGATAGGAGATCCTAGACCAGTTATGGGACGGTAATGTGTTGCAAACTAGCAATAAAATTGATCGGTTTGGTAACCTTGTGTATTTTTCTTGAAATCATACATAATTATTATATCTCTGCTATGTTGTTACTTATGCAAACCTAGCTCAGTTCTTAAAATATACTTATTTTGTATTTCCCTCAAAGTTTTATTTTGTTATCTCTTCTTTCTGTCATTTATAATAATTATCATTGTGCAAAACAAAGATTTTTTTATACATTTTTATTTCTATGAATCTTTAACTACTAAAATTAGCAAACAAAAATGTAATTGTAATGACAAAAATTGCTATGAATGGATACCTCAAAGTAAATGTGAGGGAATCGTTTGTTTCTCACATCAAAAACATCACGTTAAACTCTTGTGGCAGTAATTAAATTCGAAAATTTAAATTAGTTTAAGGTATAAAGCAGTAACTAAATTAAAAAAAAATTGTTTAAGTTATTAGGCAATGCGTGTACTGATGATAATGGCATCAATGAAACAGCTTCTCGATCGTCTATCGCAACTCGTTAACACTAAGACCAGTGCATTGCATATTAATTAAGCCGTATCGCAGAGTTCAGAATTTACACTTGATGTGTATGTAGAGTGGGGCGCGTCGCGTGCAGCCGATGCAATCTGCAATTCAGAGAGCTTTCAAAGCTACTCGAATACATAAGTAGTTAGTAGTAAGTAGGTACTTACCTACAAATAATAAAAAAAGTTGATAAACTCTCCGACAAAATTAAAAACCTTAGGTACTGAACATTTTTTTAATTTTTTTATTTGAACATCAACACAATGTACAACAAAACAACATAAAGAAGGATTGCATAAGAAGAAAGGTAATTGCCATTGTAATTAAAGGTTGATTTTCAAATCAATTAAAAAAAATCTCATAACTAAATGTTAGATATTATGAATTAGTTGAGTTCTTCGGAGAGATTTAGTACTTAGTTAACAAAACAAGGAAGCAAAAGGGTGCCTGAATTGCATTTCATAACATATTCCCATAATAAATGAAGTATATTGTTTTGTTATTATTAATTCTTTATAAATTGTTTGTAATTAACATTGCTTGAGATTGTAGATATATTAATAATTTAGATTGATATTGCATATTATTAATAATTATATTAATTCTGTTTGACATTGTGTAATTAGAAACAAATTAATTGTTTAAAATTACCCACTCACTTAAATTGCAATTCCAATTCATTGGGCTCATATGCTTTTAAAAATTATTTGTGACATCTGTAAATGTAGGTATATATATACATGAAAATAATAAATAAATACAATTTTTTTCTTGTACCACTAGTAATCATGGTCCGCATATAGTGCGTCGTATAAATGTCGAATACCAGTCAAAGTTTAGCTGAAGAAACGTGTTGGGTAAAGAAAGATGAAACATTCGGAAACATTCCGAAGTTTTGAAACTTTTCAGGAATACTTCCGGAAATATTCCGGAATACTTCCAAGATAATTGCTATTTTTGGAAGTTTTGAAAAATTACTATTGTAAAAAAAAAAGGTGTGTGTGCGATTCACACACGATAGAAGTGAAACTAAACAAGATATAAAAAACCCCTCGACAACAACACGTAAATTATTGTGCCATCTAGCAGCCGTCTTACACAAAATTACTGTAGCGCGCCATCTAGCGACTAACTAAGAAACAACAATCGGTCGGTCGATCGACAGATATTAAATAAGCAAGCTTGACAACGAAAATGAAATTCTTATTTTTTGTTGATAAATTCTTTGAAAATATTTAAAAGAGCATTTGAAAGTATTTAAAAACAGTATAAAAATAAAACTAAAAAAGAAGAAATACTGAGAGACGCGAACCTGCGCATCAGGTATTGTGTATCTACGTCCTGACCATTGACCTACGGAGAAGTTAGATTCAACGACGAAATTAGTAGTTATATTATATGCATGCTTATAGTATGTATATTTTTGTCTCATTCTTTTTTGGCTTCATCCTACACATTTTTGTATTTGTGTCTCTTACCTGTCGTTTTTTCCGTTGCATCCGGTTTGAAATCACAACGATTCTAAAGAAGTTTCACTTCAAAATAGTTTTAAAGATTTCCACCAGATTTCAGCACTTTGTAGTTTTAATAATAATATACTCATGCAAAATTAGAGCTTTGTAGCACTAAGGGTTTCTGCGATAGGCTGCGGGCGGACGGACGGACGGACGGATATAACGTAACTATATGGGTTCCATTTTGACTATGGAACCCTAATATGTCGCTAAACAAGCCCTTTTGGTACGTTTTTAGTCGGCTAATTTTTTATTTTTTAAATACTAACAAAGACAATAAAATATGATAAGTCTAAAACCGCGGCGGATAAAACCGTAATATGGCTTCACGCTGTTACAGATAAGATATTGCCCTGTTTATTAAAATTTGGCATGTCTTCATCTTCATATTATATTTTGTCCGACAAACTACTTATTCTTCGCCTTGGAAGGAAGACTAATATTAACCTTAACAAAAAATGTATCAATATTCTGAGAAAAGTTTATGTTTAAGATTTTCTGATAAGCTCAAAGGGGTGTGAAGTCGTGACTTGTTGAATTTTATTAAAATATCCTTTAAGGATTAAGCGAGACGTAAATCATTAAAAACTTTTTACAAAATATAACTTTTACTTAAAATTTTATTAATTAACTTTTGGATTAATTGTTTGCGTTGCTGAAAGAGTTATTTGAAACAGTTATAAAAATGTTTTAACGAGTTTTTTTCGTACCCGTGTACTGACTACAAAAACATATACTTATATTCAATATAAAATTATAATTTTGAAGTCTTTTCGTCCTTACGAGTATCAAGTCAATACTATGTTAATTATGTACCTAATGATGTTACGGGAGCTCCATTATGTTCAAAGTTTGAATAGTTGAAAGCGTGAGAAACATTTATTAAAAAGTTATGTATTTAGTCTGTTGCTGAGTAATATTCTAAAATAATTGAACTATGAAAATTGTTGAAAAACTGTCAACATGTTAACACACTGCAAAACATATTTTGTTATAGAATGGTTCCGTTCCGCGATTCTTTTTCTTTTATAGTCGCTTGTTGCTGAAACTCTATTATATTTTTTATTTATTTTCATGACGTTCACAAACATGCAACAAATTTCAAAATTTTTTGCAAAAGTTACAGAATTTGTCGGAAATGCGATGTGGATTTTAAATATTTTCTTCGTTTTTTTTTATTTTTTATTAACCTGAATATCTCTATGTAGAGATAAACTCGAAATATGTTTTTAATTAAGGAAGGTTACTTTTTTAAGTTTCGTTGAATGAGCGCAGCCCATGTAATCGTACTTAGTTGATTAGTAGTTTTACAGTAATTACAGTGTGATCCACGGACCGCAAGGGAATACGATGAGATGGAATGGGACCGGAAAATGATTGTGAAATGGAAATATAAGTGGAAATAGGTTTTCCAGATGCATTCTTCTCTGTTAGTTTACTTTCAAGTTATGAAATCACGTTAAATTTATTAAATGCTTTTTATAGTTTATTGTAAAAACAGATAACTTTTTTAACCGACTTCAAAAAAGGAGGAGGTTCTCAATTCGACTGTATTTTTTTTATGTTTGTTACCTCAGAACTAGGTGAACCGATTTGGATGATTCTTTTTTTAATCGAAAGCTGGTGCCTGTCGTCGGTTTTATACCCTAAGACTAAATAACAAGTAAATTATATTAACTTCATATAAATTAAACCCACTCTATATCGAGGTCCCCAAAGTAACACGTTCTAAGTTCCAAAATAAATATACAAACATCAAAATAATTGTACATTTCATATAAATATTCTTTTTGCTTCCAAAAATGTTCACCAAAATATTGTTTTACTGAAACAGTTAGTGTAATCGCGCGACTTAGCCAACCCCACGTGGTACTAGTATGCCCTACCATAGAGTAAATGTGAATATTTGGTCTGAAATTAACTATAACGGCGTTGACATATTTTTATGGCATGCAATAAAAAGGATATTAGGTTAATTTCTACAATACTTCATGAAACAAAATTTGGTGATCATTATTATGCATTTTGGCTGGTATTTCGAATTTATTGGAAGTAGGTTATACATATACTTAACTGCAGTTCTGGTAGGCATTTAAAACTTTAAACTCAAGCCTTTTATGAACATCTGAAACTATGAAATATTGAGCAAGAAATAGCAAATAAAATTGAACGCTCATAATGTCTTTTTAATCCATTTTTTAAAGGACTCCTAAATATTTGGTAAACAATTTTACAGTGTCCTTTATCGTAAGTAGTAATTTAAAAATAAGGCTGATACGAAACGAAAAGAATGTAAAGACAAATAATTATTTGATGCCAAAACTAATTTGTTTACTATTACTTAATATTTTTTAACTAAATTAAACTAATATTTTATTAAAAAGTGCCGAGATTGCTTACCAAATAAGTAGGTCTCGTCTAAACAAATGGGGTATACTTTGATTTCAGAAGGCAAAGCGCTGGCGACGTCCTACGAATGCAAATTCATCGAGACGTCGGTGGGGATCAACCACAACGTGGACGAGTTGCTGGTGGGGCTGCTCACGCAGATCCGGCTCAAGCAGCAGCACGCTGAGAAAGTCAGGTTAGGATCCTGGATACCAGCATTGAACCAGAACCAGTAGTAGACAGTATACCAAAAGTATACTGTCCAGTATGGGAGAAGGTTGGGGCAAGAAACATCTGTAGCGTCGCGTCGTAAAGGTAATGTAACTGTAAAATGAGAGAGCATATCTCTCCCTGCTTGCAAAAGGCGCAAAGGGCAAATGACATATGTGTATAATAAAATTATATTGTGACTTGTGGGTATACTCGTGTTGGGAACTCAGTATGTTGTAAGGAGAAAGATGGGGCAAACGAAATCTGTATGATGTCGCAACGGTAGCACGCAGACAGAGATGGGCAAAATACATCTGTATAATTATATCGTACATGCAGCACATGGCGAAACGGCAAAAGATGAGGAGGGATACATTTGAAGGTACATAGGTAGTAAGGAGAAAGAGTTAGGGCAAAATACATGCGAGTAGCTGTCAAAGTTACCCATAGGGTCTTCTCTCACAATGTTCTCATGTACCTCTCACGGTACAGGTCTAGTCTACCACGCTGACCACCTTTGCACACCTTTTGAAAACATTATGGAAAACTCATAGGTGCATTGTGGTTTCCCCACAATTTTCTCCTTCACCGATGCAAGTGATAATTGACTACGACCATATATGTAATTTAAACTCTTATCATATATGTACCATATATGTAATTTAAAAGGTAATTCCTCGTAGCACGCAGAGAAAGATGAGGCAAGTGACATCAGTGTCGTAAAATGTAGTAGCATGCAAAGAAAATTAGGACAAAGGACATCTGTGAATATCGCATAGGTAGCTCATGGACAAAGTTGGGGCAAGAGACATCTGTATGTTGTCTATCTGTTGTTAAATTTGTCTAATCTACAATACAAACCCACAACGTTTCCAGAAAACGCAGCGGGTCGCGCAAGAACCGCAGCCGCGCGCGCTCGCCGCTAGAGGGAGAGAGCAGCGCGCCCGCGCCCGCCTCCGCCTCCAGCACGCCGCGGAAACGGACCCGCCTCTCTGCCAGTGTTAAGGTAGATTATACACTAATATCCTACTAATATTCTAATAGCAACGACCCATAATTGTCCCACTGCTGGGCTCGGGGTCTCCTCTCACAATGTGAAGGGTACAGGCCATAGTCTACCACGCTGGCCAAGTGCGGATTGTTAGACTTCACACACCTATGAGAACTTTATTGGAGAACTCTCAGGTGCGATCCTTCTAATTTAATATCCTAACGTCCTGCAAATATCCTATTCATATCCTACTAATATCCCACTAATATCCTACTAATTTTATAAATGTCAGTTTGTGAAGGTATTTGGATGGTGTTTGGATGTTTGTATTTCCTTTATCCGCTAACCGCTGCACCGATTAAAGTTTAGATTGTTGACACATCGACAACAAAGATGGGCCGGGAATTTATGCAGAATTTTTATTCTGTAACAAACTTCACCGCATGAATCAAACATTTTTTGGTATTTAGTACGATTTTTTTTAGTAATCTATATTAATATTAACTATGTCGAACCCCAAAACAGTGCACCTAGCAGATTTTTACCTATTCATTGACAACGACGTAACGCTGAGTCCTATTGTATTCCAGGTCCGTGGCCTCCTGGGCAGGGTGTGGGCGCGCGACTCCAAGTCCAAGTCGTGCGAGAACCTGCACGTCCTCTAGCACTCGGTCGCCGAGCCCGTCGCTTGCTTCCCCTTCTTCGACTGCGCCGCCAGCTACGCTAACTGAGGTGCTACTTGACTTTGGGTGGAGCTGCCTGAGTTTGGGTGGGACTGCCTGAGTTTGGGTGGAACTGCCTGAGTTTTGGTGGAGCTGCCTGAGTTTGGATGGAACTGCCTGAGTTTGGGTGGAGCTGCCTGAGTTATACATGAGTTTAAGTTTATACAGATTTTTTGCAAGCGTTTCTTTATTTGCATAATGAATTATGTATGCATTTATAATTACCTACTATGTAGTATTTCTGCAGGAATTTTAATTTGAGTTAAAATTTATTGTTGAGATTGTTTGTATTTTATTATTTTTATTAATGTGTAATGCATTTATTAATCGATAATTTTCAGTTTGTTTTTGAAATCATTCAACTGCTTGAATTTCAAATTATTTGTTACTATTCATATTAATTTAATTTAGGGTTTTTAGTGTACGCTTCAATGTTGTATACAAATGGGGAGACGGGCCGGCGACTAAAAATAAATTATTGCATAAGATTTAAAATTATAATAATAATAAGAAAAGAATAAATTTGACAAATTTAAAACACTCGGAATGTTAAATGAGAGATTATATTAAAAAAAAACA